>MCJB01007158.1:32948-106996 GCA_002018475.1 Nicotiana obtusifolia
AGGAAACGTTCGACATATTGAGGCGCTACAATATGAGACTCAATCCGGAAAAATGCGCCTTCGGCGTGGGATCGGGAAAATTCCTCGGTTTCATGGTTTCTAATCGAGAAATCGAAATTAACCCCGATAAGATCAAAGCGATCGAGGATATCACGGTGGTCGATAATGTGAAGGCCGTCCAGCGGCTGACCAGGCGGATAGCCGCCCTCGGCCGGTTCATTTCGAGATCCTCAGATAAGAGCCATCGGTTCTTTGCATTGCTAAAAAAGCAAAACAACTTTTCATGGACGCCGGAATGCCAACAGGCCCTCGAGCAGCTCAAAAGGTATTTGTCGAATCCGCCCTTACTTCACACCCCAAAGCATGGTGAGACCCTGTACTTGTATTTGGCTGTGTCGGAAGTAGCGGTGAGCGGGGTGCTGGTCAGGGAAGAAGCAGGTACGCAATTTCCTATTTATTATGTCAGCAAAACTTTGTGCAACACAGAGGCTAGGTACCCACACTTAGAAAAATTGGCGTTGGCTTTGATTATCGCATCTAGGAAGTTAAAACTGTATTTCCAAAGCCACCCTATATGCATATTAACCACATATCCTCTTAGAAATATCATGCACAAACCTGAGTTGTCTGGCAGGCTTGCCAAATGGGCCATAGAAATAAGTGGTTACGACCTCGAATTTCGCCCTCGAGACGCGATTAAATCTCAAGCTCTGGCCGATTTCGTGGCCGACTTCGCCCCGACCCAGGCATCGGAGGTCGAGAAAGAGCTATTTGCCAAATCGGGGGCTAAGCCGGAGAATTGGACCCTCTTTACGGATGGGGCTTCCAACGCGAAAGGGTCCGGACTTGGCATCGTACTGAGACCTCCGGCGGGCAACATCATTAGACAATCTATTAGAACTATTAAGTTAACTAACAACGAGGCCGAGTATGAGGCCATGATTGCAGGTCTGGAGCTAGCTAAGGATCTGGGTGCCGAATTGTCGACGCCAAATGTGATTCCCTCCTTATTGTAAACCACGTCAACGGGACGTTCGAGGTCAGGGAGGAGCGGATGCGGCGATATCTAGACAAGATGCAAACGGCGTTGCACCGGTTCAAAAAATGGACTCTGCAACACATACCTCGAGACCAGAACTGTGAGGCCGATGCCCTCGCTAATTTGGGATCATCGGTCAAACTTGGCAAGGATGGGTCGGAAGAGGTGGTGCAACTTCTGAGATCGGCGGTCGAAGAGGGCCACACCGAGGTCAATTCAACGAGCTTAACATGGGACTGGAGAAACCAGTACATAGAATATCTCAGATCGGGGAAGTTGCCTTCAGACAAGAAAGAGTCGAGGGCTCTACGTATGAAGGCAGCCTGATTTGTTCTCTTAGATGGTGTCCTGTTTAGAAGAACGCTAGACGGTCCGCTCGCGATATGCCTCGGGCCGGGAGATACCGACTATATCATAAGGGAAATTCATGAGGGCACATGCGGGAACCACTCTGGGGCCGAATCCCTCATTCAGAAGATAATCCGAGCTGGCTATTACTGGAATAGCATCGAGAAAGATGCTAAGGAGTTCGTTCGGAAGTGCGACGGATGTCAAAGTCATGCGCCCATGATGCATCAGGCCGGAGAGCCTCTCCACTCGGTTTTGTCGCCATGGCTGTTCATGAAATGGGGGATGGACCTCGTGGGCCCCCTTCCTTGAGGTACAGGTAAGGTTCAATTCATCTTGTTAATGACTGACTATTTTTCTAAGTGGGTGGAAGCACAGGCATACGAAAAAATCAGGGAAAAGGAGGTCATCAACTTTATATGGGACAATATTGCTTGCCGATTTGGGATACCCTCCGAAATTGTATGCGATAATGGGAAGCAATTCGTCGGCAGCAAAGTCACCAAGTTTTTAGAAGGTCTCAAAATCAAAAGGATCTTATCGACCCCCTACCATCCCTGTGGGAACGGACAAGCAGAATCCACCAACAAAACCATAATGCAGAACCTTAAGAAAAGATTGGCGGATGCAAAAGGTGAATGGAAGGAAATGTTGCCTGAAATATTGTGGGCCCATCGAACCACCGCCAAGACCAGTACCGGTGCCACACCGTTTTCCCTCGTCTATGGCGCAGAAGCTTTGATACCAGTCGAAATCGGGGAACCCAGCCTCCGTTTCCGATATGCCACCGAATAATCAAATCGAGAAGCCATGCTCACGAGCCTTGGATTGCTCGATGAACGGAGAGAAGTCGCCTCGATCCGACTGGCTGCCCAAAAGCAGCGGATCGAGAGGTATTACAATCGAAGAACCAACCTCCGATTTTTCAAAGTCGGAGATCTAGTGCTCAGGAAGGTCACTCAAAATACGAGAAATCCTGTCGAAGGGAAGCTGGGGCCGAATTGGGAAGGGCCCTACTGGATCGTCGGGATCACAGGGAAAGGTTCCTACAAGCTCGGAACCATGGATGGCCGTCACCTACCCAACAACTGGAACGTCGCCCATTTAAAATGATATTATTGCTAAGGTATGGCTATAATCTCCTTACTCACACACGTATTTATACCCCGTGCTTCAAAACTAACATTTGCAGGCGGAACAAAGAAGACGGCTCCCTTCTCTGAAAACACGAGTTGCACTCTTTTCCTCTGACCGATTTTTTCCCAAAGGGTTTTTCGGCAAGGTTTTTAATGAGGCAACAAGAAAATCGTGTTCACATCAGGTAGCTGTATTATTCAGATCGATCTCGGAGAAAAGCATCAAAGTACTAATATTAATTTAAGGGCCGGATGATCGGTCAAGATCACGCCCATGTAATTGTTTTTGCTTTGTATTCGAGACAACTGTATAGGTCCGTCTGAATAAAAGAGTTTCCTTTCACACCAACACTTTGATGTTTTAGGCTAAGGCCCACCTCGAGCTCAATCATTTATAGGGACAAAGAGTTCATTTTGCATAGTCAAAATAACTAAGTCCAAATTCAGGCTAAGGCCCATTTCGAGTTCAATTACACTCGAGGACACACAGCTTATTTGGCTAAAGTTCGATTTTTAGGCCAAGGCCCACCTCGAGTTCGATCGTTTTTAAGGAAAAAAAGTTCATTTTGCATAGTCAAAATAACTAAGTCCAAATTCAGGCTAAGGCCCATTTCGAGTTCAATTACACTCGAGGACACACAACTTATTTGGCTAAAGTCCGATTTTTAGGCCAAGGCCCACCTCGAGTTCGATCGTTTTTAAGGAAAAAGAGTTCATTTTGCATAGTCAAAATAACTAAGTCCAAATTCAAGCTAAGGCCCATTTCGAGTTCAATTACACTCGAGGACACACAGCTTATTTGGCTAAAGTCCGATTTTTAGGCCAAGGCCCACCTCGAGTTCGATCGTTTGTAAGGATAAAGAGTTCATTTTTGCATAGTCAAAATAACTAAGTCCAAACTCTGGGCAGAGGCCCATCTCGAGTTTGATTACGCGCAAGAACGCATAGCTTATTTGGCTAAAAATCCGATTTTTCTTCAAGCTCGGGCCCGCGCCGAGTTCGGTTGCGATTCGGGGGCGTACGAGATTGATCGCGTTATAAACCTAAGTCGCACAGTCCGATTCCGAAGACTAGAAGCCGGAAATTCGGTTTTCCAAGAACAATCATCGGGAAATAAAACAATCCAAACGGGATGAAGAGGAGAAAAGGTATTTTTTATATAAGTGTATGTACATACGAAAGCAAAAGTCAAGATCCTCTTCCTCTTCTTCATCCGGAGACGCCCTTTTCTCAGCCTCGGCTTCCAGTCTCTTCGCCTCTTCGATATCACCAGCAAGATCGAAGCCTCGAGCTTGCAGTTCTTCAAGGACGGAAACACGGGTCTGACACCGAGTATAGTCAGCCAGTATCTTCGACTCCTCACGGGCAGCTTCGGCATCAGCTTTATATTGGGCCACCTCGGCTTTAGAGGTGGTAGCCTCGGATTTCGCCTGTTGGAGTTCATTCACCAGGACATTTCGATCCATGGTAAGCGTCTCGACTTGAGACCGAAGATCATCAGCATTCCTGGTCAAAATCTCTTTCTCATTCGGTCTAGCTGCTGCTCCATCTTCGCAGCCATATCATCCTTTTCTTTGCGCACCGAACCTAGCTCAGCCCGGAGAGACGAGATCTCCCCTTCTAGTTGCTGACGAAGTTGCATCTCCGCTTTCCTTTTCCTTAGGAAGAACTCGTGGTGAAGCACCGAGGACTGCATAAGTCAAAAGGAGAGAAAAGCGGTTAGTCGGAAAAATAGCTAAAAGTTCGAAGAGGGTTTGAGGAAAGTGATAACCTTATTCGCGGCTTGCTGCGCTTCATTGAACAAACATGCATCCCCCACCGCGTCCATTGCCGCTTGATCTTCGTCCGTTACCAAGCATCGGAGGTAACTGGCCACCCCCACGAGCGCGGATAGGACCCTCGCGTCCTCAGGTATGGTGAATTTTATCACCCTTTTTCGATCTGGATCGAGGCTTGGAGCAGGGAACGTATCGGTCAACTTGAGATCGACAGACGCCTTGCTCGTTTCGGGCGAAGGGCTCTTTTTCGGCACGTCGAGCCCAAATGTATCCGCCGATGGCACGTCGTCAAAATAGCGGTCGAAGAGACCTCCCAATGTATGACCTTTCCCTGGAGACGGAAGCCTAACATTCCGGGCTTCGTTGAAAGATGACTCCGAAAAGGAGGGGGAATACGCCATTTCCGGGGGTTCGGGGATCCCTTGCTCCGCCACTCCGGCCTCGACGAGGCCCTCTATCTCTGACCCGCGAGGAGGGGACTTGTCAGCCGCAGGTTTGGAAATCGCCCGGTCGCGTATCAATGGTTCGACGTCGTCTCATTCGTCGGAACCAGAGTCCAGCCGAACAACTTTCGGTTTTCGAGCTATGGCTTTCCTTCGTTTTTTGTTCCACTCGGTCTCGGCCAGGCTGGGGGCCTCTTTCCTCTTCTCCTTCTCTGACTTTGGGGCAGGGGGCGGATCGAAATACCTTTGTCGGGCACCTCTGCCCTCAGTTCGGGATCTCTCGATAGACCTGAAAAGGAAAGAAGGAACCGATCAGCAACGGTATAACACGCGAAGTATCGGAATTGAAAAATTTTACCGTGATTCTTCGCCTCCCACATGCCCTTCGATATCTCACGCCATGAGCGTTCGGCGTAGCTCCTTTGGGCCACCAACTTCCGAACCCACTCTTCGAGGTCGTAATTACGGCCGGCGCTTCGGCGATGGCTATACATCGAAAGGAATCCAGTTAGGAGAGGCGACAAGGGATAGCAAAAGTCATCGGCAGGGACCAGGTCCGATGTCTTCACCCTTACGAACCGGCTCATCCAGCCCCGGTCTCTGTCCTCATCGATGCTCGAGAACGGGGGCTTGCTCGCCCTGCGTGTGAGTTTTATAAGCCCCCCTCGGAAAATTCGGGGGCTGTATAGACGCATCAAATGATCGAGGGTAAATGGTTGCCCTCCGGCCTTTTCCGCAAAAAAACGGAAAAGGCGAATTATCCGCCAGATGGAGGGGTGAATTTGTCCTAACGTAACGTCGTACCTCTTGCAAAAGGCCACGACGATGGGGTCTAAGGTACCGAAGGTGAAGGGGTAGGTATATACATTTAAATAACCCTCGACATGGGTTGTGATCGACTCTTCGGGGGAGGGGATTATCACTTCCTTATCCCTCCAATTACACTCAGCTCTTACTCTATCAACTACTTCCTCTGTAATTGAACTTATGTACCTGCTCACCGGCTCGCCCCGACCCGGCGCAGAGGAGGCTTTCTCTACCTTAAAATCAAACCCAATGGAACATCCAACTGGAAAGAACGCCTTTAAAGGGGGCTCAGCTATGGACTTTTCCACGGCGGCATGAGCTACGTTTTCTCCTCCCTCTACGGATTGGGAAGGAGAAGATTGTTGGTGTTGGGGAATGCTTTTAGACGTTTTCGCCATTAAAACCGGCAAAGGAGGAGTTGGCAAATAAGGAAGAAGACGAAGTGAAGGTTTGGTGAGGAAAGGAAACAGTACAGATGAAGCAGGTGAGAAAAAGAAGTAGATGGGAAAGAAGATGGACAGACGAAGAAGAAGAAGTTGAGAAAGTGAAGGAGGAGAAGTTCGAGGGGCAGTATTTCATGCAACGGCGGCTCGAAAATCGAGGAAAGGAGGCATTTAATGAAATGCAGGAGTTTGTCGCAAATCGACCTCTGAAAAGACCTTTCTCTTGATTAGGGTGCGTCACAGTGCTGATGTCACCAGACAAAAAGGACGGTCAAACCTTCACCTAGTTTTTAGAGAAGCGGCGGCGGCTCATTTCGTCCTTTGTCGTTACCTTTCAAAGAACGAGGGGGCTATCTGTGTATGGCAAAATCAGGTTTTTTCATAAAAGGACGGACCGAGGTTGAATCTCGAGGTCGAACCTCGGCACCGGTTAGCCGACCAGTAGTCGAGACCACATGTCCGATGTAGGAGGTCGGAACCATATGATCGGTGCTTGGACCAATATCCGATATCGAGGTTGGAACCAGAGTTGAGGCCAGGCTCGATATGGCGATCGATGGGCCACGTCGAGCTTCACCTCGTGATGGCCGATATGTCCGTTGCGTTAACTGCCAACTCATATTCAAAAGTCAATGATACTGCTCAAGCTATACCAAACGTGCAGGGCCCTCACATAACCTGCAGTACCTTCACCAAATCTGCAGGACCTTTACCAAACGTGCATGGGCTTTACCAACTATGTAAGAACACTATGATGATTGTAAAGGACATTTTATGGGCAACAAGGGGGGAGGTCAGATTTCTCCTATATATATTGATGTACTAGACTCATAAAAGGCTCTCCGAATATTCTTAAGAAAAAAGGCAATATATTGATTTCCAAGCTTTGCAATTGTACTCTATCTTCTAAGTGTTATATTTTTTCTCTTTTTACATCTACTCATTTACAACCAAATTTGTCACTTACTTATTGATTCCCACGCTTAAAAATTCAATTGATTTGCTTTCAATTTTTGGGGTAAACAGATTTATCAAAATACAAGGTCCATTGTTCTCCTACTTTACTGCTTATTGATTCACTCTGGTACTCTTTTTTTTGTATGTTGTTTGTTCAGTTGTTCTATTATTGATAGCATGACAAAGTTGGTTCTGTCATTGTTAAATATTGTTGTCCCTAATATTATTTTTCTTCCTGTGTCCTGCAAACTGTTAGTTCCAAATAGATTCATATCCTTGTTTCTCTAGTATTCAATAGTTTTATCTTATTGAATATATAAGTTATTCTTACTTCATTAGATTCGTTTTATGAACTTGGGAATAAGGATATAAATGAATTATTGGCATATGCTATTTCTTTAGCGTTAATGGGACACAGCATCAGGTTGATAAAATGACACAAATAGATCAGAGTCTTTAAGCACTTGTGGGCCTATTGAAATCAGTTATACTAGGCCCAACACCAATTCAAATAAGCTAGCGCACTTCTTCTATTAACTAATAAACGATTAAATTAACTAAAATTGCTTGTGTGTTTTTTGGTGCAACTCAACAAATCAATTGTCATGGCTATGTACACGTTCGTGTGATATAGTTATGATTTCTAAATTAAAGGAAAAAGTACGCAATGACACAACTTGACAAATTAATATTAATCATAATAATATGTCTGTAAACCATGTACATATATGCGTGATATAATTTTTGATATGCAGACAGATAGGTACACGTACGCGTGACTTGTTTCAAGATAATTTTAATAAGTCCATAAATCAAGCAGTTAAAAGCGGTATAAAAGCGTAAATACATAAAATTCCTTAATAGAATTGGAATTAGATTAAGGAGAGTATAAATTGTTAAGTGACCTTGCTAGAACTACGGGATTTGGGGGTACTTACACCTTCTTTTTTTGGGCTAAATATAAGTTTTATTAATAGAAGCAAAATATAAAAGTGGAGGAGGACATGAACCTTACCTCCCAACAGTGAATTCATGTACACTTAGTCATCATCCTAAGGTGATAACTAATTGTACCTAAAAAGTAGTAAGGTGTTAGACCTATGGTGATGTAACGATTGTCTATTTTATATTGATAGACAATCGTATGTACAAAAGTAAAGTAAAATTTTCCTAGGTCAGCTATACAAAAAAGTAGATATATCCCTGCTTCTATTAGGTGGTTGAGGGATGTGATCCCTTCTCCCTGATCAACAGAATTTTTTACCCGATTTTCTGTGTTCGTGGACCATAATTCGGAGTCAAAACTTTCCTTGAATTGGGATTTTAAAATTGTTGACTTGGAATACCTAATTAATCTATTCCAAGTGGCAACTCCTAAAATTAACAAAAATAATCCCTTTTCAAATAATATCACTTTGATTGAAAAAATTCTTTTTCCCATCCTCGAAAAAAGGAGGTGTGATATGACTAAGTTGACTCAGAAGAGCAATTAGTTTAGATGTGTCTGATGAGTGCAATGAAAACTTTCAGAAGCTCAAGACTGCTTTAACTACAACCTCAATATTAATGTTTCCAACAGGTTTAGGGTTATCCATAGTGTATTTTGATGCTTCACGCATTGGCCTTGGTGCGGTGTTAATGAAGGAGGGTAGAGTGATTGTTGATGCATCACTACTGTTGAAACTTTATGAAAAGAATTATTCAGTTCATGATTTGGAGTTGGCAGCGATTGTGCACGCGCTTAAGATTTGGAGGCATTACATATATGGTGTGCCATGTGAGTTTTACACAAAACATCAGAGTCTTCAACATTTGTTCAAGCAAAAGGATTTGAATTTGAGGCAGCGGAGGTAGCTTGTAGTGCTTAAGGACTATGATATTACCATTTTGTATCATTCGGGAAGAATGTGGTAGAGGATTCCTGGA
Source organism: Nicotiana obtusifolia (assembly GCA_002018475.1). Taxonomy (NCBI): domain Eukaryota; kingdom Viridiplantae; phylum Streptophyta; class Magnoliopsida; order Solanales; family Solanaceae; genus Nicotiana; species Nicotiana obtusifolia. Next base: position 41,826 of record MCJB01007158.1, read on the forward strand.
GTAGAAAGGTGGAGAGCTTGGGGAGTTTGGCATTTATTCCACTTGAGGAGAGGCCTTTGGTTATAAATATCCAGGCCTTGGCCAATAGATTTGTGAGATTGGATATTTCTGAGCCTACCAGAGTTCTTGCTTGTGGTGTTGCGCAGTCATCCTTTTTTGAGTATATCAAGGCTCGTCATGATCATGATCAATATTTTTTTCGCTATTATCATGATCCTTGTTTGAGTATATTTTTTGTGCAGTCATTTTTTTTGTGCTAAGAATGTATTATGCAGGATGATGGTGTTGTGCGAGTTAAGGGTCAGATTTCACGGTGTCTGAACTGTCAATAGGTCAAGTATGAGCATCAGAAGCCGGGTGGGTTGCTTTAGAAGGTAGATATGCCGGAGTGAAAGTGGGTGTGCATTATGATGGACTTTGTGGTAGCATTATCACAAACTTTGAGGAAGTTTTATATCATTTGGGTCATTATTGATTGGTTGAACAAGTCGGCACATTTCATTCAGGTTATAACTTCGTACACTTTAGATAAGTTGGCTTAGATCTATATCAGATAGATTGTCCGCTTGCATGTATGCCTATCTCTGTCATTCATACCGCAACACTCAGTTCACATTGCACTTTTAGAGGGTTGTTCAGCGTGAGTTGGGCACATGAGTGGAGCTCAGCACTGCATTTCACCCATAGTTGGATGGGAAGTCCGAGCAGACTATTCAAATCCTTGAGGATATGTTGAGAGAATGTGTTATTGATTTTGGAGGCCATTGGGATCAGTTCCTACCATCGACGGAGTTTTCTTACAACAAGAGCTACCAACATAATTTTGTAGATGACTCCGTATGCGGCCTTATATGGTAGACGATGTTGCTCTCCGGTTGATTGGTTTGAGCCTAGTGAGGCTAGGTTGTTGGGTGCAGATTTAGTTCATGATGCCTTAGAGAAGGTGAAATTGATTCAGGAATGGCTTCTCACGGCATAGTCCTGACATAAGAACTATGCGAATAGGAGGGTCCACGATGTGACTTTCATGGAGAGTGAAAAGGTTCTTCTGAGAATTTCTCCTATAAAGGGCGTGATAAGATTTGGAATGAAAGGCAAGTCGAGCCTGAGGTTTATTGGTTTATTTGAGGTGTTGGAGAGAGTTGATGAGGGCTGTTATAGAGCTTCATTGCCCGTAGTCTTTCGGGAGTTCATCTGGTATATCATGTTTCTGTGCTTCAGAAATATCACGAGGACGCATATTTTGGACTTCAGCATGGTGCAGTTAGATGAGAAGCTAGCTTATGAAGAGGAACCAATGGAAATGTTGGATAGATATGTTCGAAAGTTAAGGTCAAAAGAGACCGCCTCAGTGAAAGTGCTTTGGAGAGGCCAACCAAGCTCGGAGGCTAGTTGGGAGATTGAATCAGATATGCAAAGTTGATATCCACATCTTTTCAGGAGTTCAGGTATGTTTCTAAACCCATTCAAGGATGAATGTTTGTTTAAGAGGTGGATAATGTAACGACCCAAACGGTCTTTTTGAGTATTACAACTCGTCCACCTATTTGATGCTTCTCGTGTTTGTATTTGATTTTTTAAAACTTTTGGGGACGAGTGGTTTGGTTTTCATGGGGTTCATATATAAGTGATTTGAAACACTTGGTGTTATTTTGGAAGCCTTAAGTTATAAGAGTTGACCAATGTTTGACGTTTTAGTTGGCAACCCCAGATTGGTGATTTGATATCTCCAATAGCATCATATAGTTATTTTAGACTTAGGCATATGTTCAGATTTTAATTTGGAGGTTCCTAGAAGAGTTGGACTATATGTCGAAAGTTAGCAATTTGAAGAATCGAAGAGTTCATAAGTTTGACCGATAATTGACTTTGGATTTATCGGACTCTGGTTGTTGTTCCAAAACTTTGGCTAGGTTCTTGTAGTTGTATGGACCATGTATGCAATGTTTGGTTGAGATCCAAAGTGGTTAGGCATGAATCAGATGCTTGGTTGGAAGTTTAGAAGTTACTTGAACTTAAGAGAAGTTTAACTTGTGGTTTGATCTTTAATTCTTAGATGTAATAATTTTGTATGTGTTTGAAGGCATTGGATATGTGCAGGTAGTGTTGATGTACCTGTTTAATGATTTCATAGGGTCCCGAGTGGCTTGGGTGCGTTTCGAACGACCTGGAGCATCTTTAGAGTTGCAGAATTTTGCTAGTGTCAGTTTGTTCATCACGATCGCGGAGCAAGTCTCATGATATGTGCAGGTAGTGTTGATGTACCTGTTTAATGATTTCATAGGGTCCCGAGTGGCTTGGGTGCGTTTCGAACGACCTGGAGCATCTTTAGAGTTGCAGAATTTTGCTAGTGTAAGTTTGTTCATCACGATCGCGGAGCAAGTCTCATGATCGCGAAGAGTAATTTTGAGTTGGGGGCAATTGTCCTTCGCGTTAGCGTAAGGGGTACTACATTCGCGAAGAAGAAGATGGGAGTTGGGAGGAAGCCTTCGTGTTCGCGTAAGATTGGTAGTTCGGGGAGCGGCTGGGCAGGTAAGCCTTCGCATTTGCATGGGCTATTATTGCATTCACGATATGGGCGGAGCTAGAAACCTTCACATTTAGGAAGGACTTGACGCGATCGAAGAGGGTTATTTTGGGCTGAGGCAATGTTATGCTTCACGAACACGAGGCTTTGGCTGCGTTTGCAAAGGGTACCCCTAGTCAGTACATTTAAATGAGAATTTTTGGGATTTTAGCTCATTCTCCCATATTTTTAATCCTACACTAGGAGAGGGATGCTTTTTCAAGGAGTTTTTTATACTGTCACGACCCAAACCACCAATTGGTCGTGATGGCACCTATCACACTTGCTAGGCTACCCGAATATAACAATAACGGATCACAATAATAGAAGTAGTACAAATACTACAAGTATAATGCCAATAACATAAATAACTGTGTCGAAATACAATAATCCACTATAACTGGTAAACACAGTGTCATGAGCTCTAAACAGAAGTATAAGTCTAGAATACAAATAGCAATATTATCTGAATGAAAATAATAGTGCTAAAGGAAAAGAGACGCCAAGAATACGCTCGGGATGCAACTCTAGCTCGTCTCTCCAAAGTTAAACTCAGCAACAAGCCTCAGCTACTGGTGACTCGGTCCAATACCTGATCTCCACAATTAAATATAGAATGTTGTATGAGTACAACTAACCCCCATGTACTCAATAAATATTATAACTAACCTCGGTGAGGTAATAGAAGTAAGAATTATTAACTCCCTATTCACCTGTACAGTTCAAAAATCTAACAAGAACAGAACAATAATATGATCAAGTTAGGAACCGCAGATAAAATTACCTTGGTGCACACAATAACTTAGCTTACTTCGGTCAGTCAACATTCTAGCATATAAAGAAGATATGCATATAGAACTAATAAACAACCAAAGAAATTGCAAGTGAAGAAGAAATGCAATAACCAAATCAAACACTAACCAGTCTTTCCTCATACTACATGTAGACCATCATGAGATAAACAAGAGAGGGCGACCCATGGGGATGGATTCTTATCCACACGCTGCACAGGCAACTTACGTATTGGACAGATAGCTCACGTGCCAATAATATCAACTGCAGGGACTACTCACGAGCCAATAATAATAACATATCGGATTCGCACAGACCACTCACGTGCCAATAGCAACAATATCTCATATCTAAACTGACAACTCACGTGCTGCACGGACAAATCACATGCCAATAGTAACAATATCTCAGATCCACACGGACAACTCACGTTCTATAATATCTCAATCGCATGGATAACTCACGTGTAAATAATCACAACTGCACGGACAACTCACGTGCTACTAGTCCAATCCATGCACACAGAAGGTAGATACACAAGATTACATGTACATGATCAATGAATATCAATCATACTCTAGGAGTGGTATAACTGATATGCTAAGGTGTATACATGTGCCAAGTGTGCTATCATAGCTCAAATCAGGCAATTTCATCACGAAAGTAGCAATTATCATGTTCAATCAATTTTTAACCTCTATGTAACCTAAAACATCGTTCAAATAACTCATAGAAGAGTAAAAAAATAAAAAACATCAGAGTATGAAGCTTAGCATTCAATTCAAGGCATATTATAGCCTAAGCACTACCCTGAACATGAATAATACCCCGGTACACGCACATGGGCCAAACTCCACATATGTGCGCCACCCGCAGCATGTAGCTATCACAAATAACTCAGGAAACGAGTGCCTCAACCAATTTTAGGTAAGATACTTACCTCATACAAGTTAAATCAGTACTCTAAGAAGCACTTCTCACATGAATCAATCTCCTAAAACCATAATCTGAACCTGATACCATCAAAGTCAACTCTCAGTCAGACCTATGAACCTTCCAAACCCTCAACATACCAACCTTTTTCAAATAGAGCCAAATCAACCTAGGAACTCCAAATTCAAATCCGGACATATACCTAAGTCCAAAATCAACATACGAATCTTATTGGAACCATCAAAACACCATATAGGGGTTGTCTATACAAAACTCCGATCAACTCTTACAACTTAACCATCCAACCTTGGAACTAAATGTTCCGATTCAATCTAAAACTCTCCTGAAACCAAACCAACTACCCCGGCAAGTGACGTAACCACAAATATACATATGTAAAGCATCAAAGAAGGAAAAAAGGGCTATAATACTCAAAAACACCAAGTGGGTCGTTACATATACAAGACTAAAGGATAAGTGATTTGTACTCATCTATGGTTATATTTTAAGAATCTACAAAGATTATTAACACCTACAATATGGAACTTGAGGTGAAATTTAGGATTTTTGCCTACAACTTAATAGAGTAAAATTTGAGGTTTTATGCTTTGTTTTTGACTTGGATATGAAAACTAAATACATATTTAGACTCGTGGGATTATGGGTAAATAAGATCTACCCCTTGACTCAGATTTTGACCATATGAGCCTAGATTCACTTTTGTTGACTTTTGGGAATTGATTAAAGGTTGAAGCATTATTATTTGAAATTAATTCTTATGATGTTATTTGACCTTATTAAGTACTGTTTGGCTAGATCTGAGCCAGTTGGAGGTGATTTTTAAAGGAAAGGCGGTATTGGAGGGTTGATTTGACTTGCTAAGGTAAGTATCTTCCCTAACCCTGTTGTGAGGGAATAACCCTTAGGGTATGACTTTGTTTGCTTTATTATAATCTATGGGAAGAGACGTACATGGGAGGTGACAAGTGTATATACGAGTGCTATATATGATTCATGATCGGATTAGACATTAGGCTTTTATATACCTTGCTTGGTTGTGTGCCTTCCATGATTCATGTTTTGATTAATTGTGTGACTACGTCAGCTATTCCTTTCATTCTAGTATATATGTTTAGGATTACTACTTCGTAATTGGCCAAGATGGGCTACTTGTGAAATTGTTGTTCTATGTGATTTATGCGTAGTCATGCTTTACATCTTAAGCACACATCCGCACTTTTATTTATCATGTCACTGTGCACCTTATTGATTATTTGTGAGCATATGCCTCTTTAAAGATGAAAAGTTATTTTAGATTATTAAGATTATGACACATTTTGAGCGGATTGATTTGGATATGGCACGAGATTTTTACCGTGCAGTTATTACGATATTATTATTATTGTGCCATGAGGTTTCTGTCGTGCAGTTGAGGTGACATAACAATTATGGCACGAGGTCATTGTTGTGCAGCATGTGGATATGGATCCATCCCTCTTGGAGCGCCCTCTCATGTTTCTCTCTTGATGGCGTACATGCCTTGTGATAAAATGATAGATGTTTGGTTGATTCTGATATAGAGTTTGATGATAGTGAGTTTGAGCACAACAAATTGAAACATTTAACCATTCAAGAGAATTCTTTATGCCTTATCATGCATTCTATATGCTTTCTATATTGAATTCTAACGTGCTACTTGATACCTCTGTTATGTGCTTTTGACTTGTTAGTCGAGATAGAGTTATCCATGTTGATTTGATATCTCTTGATATGACCTTTGACGATATTATATCTCTTTTCGTAGTCTTATTGTGAATAATTATGAATTGCACAGGTTTATTTGATTAGTATATATCGCATAACTTGAACCTCGTCCCTACTTCACCGAGGTTAGTCTTGATACTTAGTGAGTACACATTATCACTGATGCATGAAAAAGAAGGTCAAGAATCCAAGAAACTCAAGAAGTCCAAGAATCCATTCAAGATTAGATTTTCTTTTCCATAAAGATTATGATTTCTTATTTCTTGTTTTCTAGTAATTTGATTCTTGTTTTAGTAGGATTATATTTATAGTTCTAGTCAAACTAGGATTGTTAGTTGGTAGTCCATTCCTATCAGAAATTTTTTCCTATTTTAGTTAGGATATGTTTTCTTAGCCTTATTCTTATTCTAGTTTAATTAGGATTAGTTTTTCTTAACCCTATCAATTTTACTCATTGTAAGACCTATTTAAAGGGCTCAATATGCTAAAAATAAACATGGATGATTAGCTTTTCTATGCTCTTGCTTCAAAAATGGGATTTACTTTTTGTTTCATTGTTCTTCCTTTTTTTTCAACACTTCTTGCAATCTTGCGGGATTGAAGAACATGTGAGTGAAGTTTCTTTTCATCTTACTTCTCCTAACATGAGTTTGAAAAACACTTTCACTAGTTTTGTGAAAAAATTTAGCGGGGTGCTTTTTTTTTCTCTCTTCTTTGTGCTTGAGCAGTGCAAAACCTTGAAAGTACATCAATTTGATATCAGAGCACAAGTTCCAGGTCTGAATTCTTTATTTGCTACCTTGTTCATCGTGTCAACAAACAAGAAATAGTAAATTCAGGATCCACTTCAATTAAAAATTAGAAATAAAGAACTACACTCCTTGAACGAGACAATACAAAAATTAAAATGCAGCTAGATAGCTTGGCGGAATCAATGAGGCATCTTACTGAATTAGTTGAAGGTTTGGTGCTTCAATATCAGCTACCAAATATTCCACAACTCCTACAACCTCCACCACCACATAACATACTAGTGCTACCACTACGTCTACCACTTATATATCCATCAATACAACCGTTTAGAACAAGATATATTGAGCATGATGAAGAGGTTGAATCTAATCTAGGCATAAGAGTACCAAAGCATCATGCCGAATATGATAAATTTGTGGATAGTCAAGGGAGTGAAGAGGACGAAATTGATGAAGACCATTATCAAAGAGATGAAAAACATGCATTGGATCCAAAACTTGAGGAATTACCACAAACTTTTTATGATAATATATTGCATTATCCAGAGATCCAAAACGTGTTGTTGACTTTTTGCCTTTCAGAGATGCTCAACACAATATTGACTTGATTGTTGACTCTATCATCCCAAACAAGTCAGCATATTACGTTAATCCTAAAGTCCATAAAATATGCATGAACAAGAGAAAGGATTACCAATAAAGGAGTGGATAATGGAGAGTTTGAGTCCATATACCAGAGAAACAAGATGTCTTAACATCATAAATATATATTGCTATAATCAAAGGAACTATTGGTGTATAAGTATTTACCCTCAAAATCGGATAACAATTAAGTTTGTAAGTGATTTTATGGATACATAGATTAACTTAACACAAAACGATAAATTAGATTGCAATTAAAATAAATGATGGTAAAGTTAACGCAAACCACATGAACTGGGTAATTTCAGCCTTGGAAGGTTAGCCACCCTCGAGCTGAATGTACTTCGATCGATATCTAAACACAAAAGAATAAGAGCTTAAAGAGAATAATGATGTATTGCTTTGGAATGCATATTACAATGTGTTTTACAAGTAATCAGATCCCCTTTATATAGTAGGGAAGTCGTACATTGGGTACAACTCTATAAAAGGTAAAATTCCTCTAATTAATTGATTGCCGATCTCTTATCGATACGTGCCGAGAACTCTGCTGTGATATTCGGTCGGTCACGAATATCATGATCTTCTGTTGGCCGAGCTTGACTACCTGACAACGTTCTTCGAAGTTAATCGAGGTTAGGAACCGTTCTCAAATCACGGACCCGACATCTTCGAGGGAGGGCGTTATGGTACGGACTCCAAATTGATGAGATTTCTACCTCGATCTAAGCTCCCATGTTACCATATCTCGAGCTTGGCTTATCATGTCGAAGATCGGGATGTACTATAAGACCGGTTCAACCCGTATATAGATACTCATTTTTCAGAGAGTAGATAATGAGATTCGATATGAGCTCCCAATTCTCAGTTTGATATACCGTGACAGAAATGACAAAATAGCTTAAACGTCCCGTCGGTCTAGTCTTAATGGCATTAAATGCTTGTCAGTTGCCGGTCGGCCACTCCCAGATGTGAACCGTCACTGGAAAACTATAAATACCCCTTCCTTTGTTCATTCAAACTTTACATTCAAGCCTTGTGCCCTCGTGTCTAAGAAATTTCAATACTTCCAAGCACTTATATTCTGGTTATTTTGAGATCTTTTATAAGAACTCTCATTCGTCTTCATCTCAAACCATCAAGTGTACTCTTTTAACTTCTTCTTTTTCCTCATGTTTTCTCCAACTTTCAAAGAAATGGCGAAGACTTCAAACTCTATTCCCCAAAGAGAAACTCCCTCTACCTCGCGGTCGGCTATCGAGGAAATCCTCTCGCGTACTGCTGTCGTGGAACCGGTACCAGAACCTCCTCTGAAAATATCCCCCGGGTTTGTCCGGTTAATGTTGATTTTAAGGTCGAAAATCCCTCCTCCCTACCAGGCCGATGCGAGGAGGTCTCGAGTTACATCTGTTCGATCACCGAGGATATTCTCTTCGAAGTCAAAAAGAATTGCAACTGGTTTGAAAAACATGTGGTGATTCCCGAACATGACGAAGCCATCACCACCCACTTCGAGAGATTTTTAAGTGTTTAAACTTATCTCTTCACGTTGGGCCCCTTAGACCCGGTTATTATCAACTTTTGCAAATGATACGAGGTAACCCTTGGTCAAATTCACCCTTCTTTCTGGAGGATAGTAATCCTCCTCCGTTTCTTTATAAGCAAGATCGAAGGGTGCGCTTTCACCATCGAGCAACTCATGCATTTACAAAGTCCCGGACTCTACCGGGGGGGATTGATCAAGCTCGGCCGTCGGGCCAGTAAAGCCCTGTTCTTGAGTATCGATGAAGATCAGGATCAAGGTTGGATAGGCCATTTTGTCCAAGTGCGGACCTCGACTTGACCCCGACCGAGCACATGTCGTTCCTTGAGAAATGGAATATTTCACGTAAATATAATTTTTCTTCCAAGATTTAATTTATCGTATTTTTTCCTTTTTTCTTATTAGTATTCTGTGGTGGTGCAGTTGTTGCTCGGAACCCGAATGCAGTTCCTCGACTCAAGGAGTGGGTTGAGGGCATCTTATTACAAAGACCTTATTCCGAGCGTTCATGGCGCGAGCTTTCAAAGGGCCAATGGAAGGCCATTCGCACAGTGATATCTCTTTCATGATTAATATTTGGTTTCCCTTTTGTATCATTAATCCTCACTTGTTTTATTTCTTTTTCATCCGGTAGAGACAATTTACCCACCAAGTTCCCTACTCCGAGACAGGGTGAAGAGAAGAAAAGAAAAAGTGCTTCAAGTTCTTCGAGCTCAGAGAAAAAGAAGCCAAGGAGAAGGTTGGTGCGCAAATCCAAAGAAAGCACAAGTGCTCGAGCACCGTCTCCCGATTAACTCTATCGGCTGAGGGACAAATCCAAAGGATAAGGAGAAGCCTTCGATTTGATGGCCAGCGTGCCATCGCGGCTTGAAGGGCAAGGGGCCTCCGAACCAGAGGGAGGCGATGCCGATCTTCATCAAGTTAGGGAGGTCGAGGAGGAGGCCAGGACCGAAGCTACTCGGGATGTGGGCAATGCCCCGAAGGAAGCACTCGGTGTGATAGAGATCATCGAGTCACCCTCATTTACTGAGTCCATATACAACGAGGCCCAAACGGCTAAAGGACGTCCCAATGAGGGGGCCCATGGAACGGACGACCCCTTTCACGGGTTTTTTGACGGAGTGGACTCTACGGCCACGGAGGACATCACCTGGTTGGGTGACCTAGAGATACCGAGAAATAACCCATCTTTGGGAGCAAGCGAAGCTTCCTCGAGCCCCAAACTGGTCAATCGATTCCCTGCTTCGAGTGTGGATCCTGGCCGAAAGAGATCCATCGTTATCTAACTTCTAAAGGATGCCCGGGTCCTCTCTGCCCCCTTAGGGGTGGCCAGTATCTTCGGTGTCTGGTGACCGAGGATGATCACGCAAATATGAACGAGGTGGATGCACCCTATTTGTTCAAAAAGCGCAACAGGCGTTAAACCATGTAACTTCAGATATTCCTCAATAATTTTCAATTTATACTTAGGCTATTTTATAGATAATAATTTAGGCTATTTTATAGATAATAATTTAGGCTATTTTATAGATAACTCTAACATTTTTTCTTTGTGCTTGTAGGCCTCGAGGAGATTCATGCTCGGGGTGGTGGCCCTGGACCGCTTGAAAGACATTGTTGAATATGAGAAGTGGCAGTCACGAAGAGAGGCCCTCCGGAATATTCATGCTCGGGGTTTTGATCTATCAGCCGAGATCAAAATCGCTAAGGGGCTCGAGGCCGAGGCCAAGATATTGGCTTACCCCGAGGAAGAAGATGAAGAATGCTCTGAAGGTTCCGGTGGATCCGGGGGTGGAGAAGACCAGGCTATTTAGATGCCTTTGTAGATGTTTTTTCTTTTTTATTTTTTTGTACTTGTGTACTTTTGTATTTTTTTGTCAAGGCTGTTTGGTCTTTGTAAAGATTTTATGTACATATAATACAAGGATTCCTTTTCCTTTCGACAAGTTCTGAGTTCTATTTTCCTTTGCTTTATTCTTTATGTTTGCAAAGATCGAAATGCCTTAGCATGAACTAGTTAGGTCATGTTCGAAGGTTCGAACAGGCCTTGCCTTTGACATTATTTTGTCTAAGGCATCGTGGGGGTTTGGTATGACCAGAAATTTTCCCCAAAGTACTTATAATATTTTAGATTATAGTTTGCCAAGGGTAGCCTTTAGAACCGGTTTAGAAATTTTTCAAGGCCTTATTTTTTATTACGGGTTACGGACGTCTCCAAGCCGCTTTAATATGGTCGTAGCCTTTTTAGTTCGGGTGCTGCCCAGTGGGCTTGTCACCTAGAGTTATTCGGGCTTGCCTAGGATAACAGTCCCCGAATGGGGATGGCAGTAGACTTTAAGGTTCGGACATTGCCTAATAGGTCTTGTGCGCCCAAGTTCCCTTAGCCCGAGCCGTCCGAGTTTGTTTTTGGATGGCAATCCCTGGTTGGGAGTGATTGTTCGAACCCGGATAAAGGCGGCCTTGGGCTCAATACTTTTAGGGGATCGAATATAGGAAATTCCTTAAGAGGAAAGAAAAAAGAGAAATTCTTAAGGGATAATATATTTATCCGCAAGATAGAGACTTCTTTTTATTCATCGCGTATTACACATGTGTACAAGCTTAGTGCCGGGGCTCGAGCAGTCTATGCGGGCACGGTTCATTTGACTGTTTGGTCCTTACAGTAAATCTTATCGATCGTGTCGAGACCATTCAATCATAAAGTTTTTTTCCTTGCTAAAGTCGTTATCTGAGGGTAATGCCCCCAGTGTTCGGGGCCAATCGTAGAGATGCCTCGAATATTGTTATCGTCATCTTCGATACTGGTTCGTAACTTCCGTCAATTCTAAGTTAGCACAATTTACTGTTACCTCGTTATAAAACCTTGCCAGAAAACCCATTTGAGACAAAATCGGTTTAAGGGAAAAAGAGTGCAACTTTTGTATCTATGAATTTGTTGGCTTTCTTGGAGTCTCTTGTTATGTTCTTATATTGTGGTATCAGAGCCAATCTATCCTTTCAGAGGGGGGAACGGTTTATTATATATGTCTGAGTTATTTCCATCATCCTCTTCCCTTGCAAAGATGAATATGTCCCCTAATCTATATAAAACCTTGTCCAAAAATTATGATTACCTCTATGAAGCAGATTTCCTATCCGAGGAACAGAAAGTAACCTCCACTGAACTGCCCCTTATAAACCCTTACCCAGCCTTTGCCAAAAAACATTTGCACCATGGTCCCAAGTTCGTTCCTTAGTTCAACACAGACCAAAAGGAGTCAAACAATATGTTGCTTCCTTAAAACTTTACCATCATCCTATTCTTGCCACTCAAGAGGAACAATTTATCACCCTTCAAATCCCAGTTGATTTTCCCAGACAATGGAGAAATCATGGTTTTACCCATATCCATTTTGGTGCTATCTGAATCGCTTTAACATATCACGGAAGAAAAATCAACCTGGTTTTGCTCGACTTTATCTTCTATATACAAGATACTATGAGTATTAACATGCCAATTTGGGTACTACAGAAGTTACCTTGAATGCTGGGACTGTCTTCATAACTATCTTTCCACATTTCAACATGTCCCTTCATGACCCATACCTAACGGAAGCATTAAAATTCAAGTTCAAATCCAGGGAGCTCCACAAGCCAAAGATGCTATCCAAGCCACTCTTCATCACCAAATGGCGTGGCAGGTCCAAAATCATGCCATGGATCTCTGCCTTCCTGGAGAAGAAAATGCTTTACTCTTGTATACTGATGCTACCATAGAAAACACCCTGTGCACCCAAATAACCAGATAAATTTCCAGAGATGAGCTCGTCAAAATCCTTCCTAATTCCTGGATCATAAATTATGAAAAGTTAAGGGAACTAGAGGAATTTCTGCAATCTGGAGAGCTAACTTTTACCAAAAGAAATGACAAAATAGTTTCCATAAGCTTTGACCATTCCCATATAAAAAAAATCAATAAAATCATCTTTTCTTGCCAAATGATCCAACCTAAAGACACAGACCCTAACCCTGAAAGTGAACCCTTCTGGAATATACAAACTAGCATGGAAGAACATGACTAGTGTAAATATTTCGACAAAGAGGGCAGAAGAGTTTGGTGGTTCAAATGCTCCTTTACGGGACACTACCCTTGGGATCTTGGTTGCGACTGCCAAGACTGTTTGGAAGATCAAATTGGAGAATATGATGAGCACCACCTACATCATTGGGAAAGATTTGGCCTCAACGAGACCAAATCAAAATCCAAAGAAAAGGGGAAAACCACTGAAAAGCAATTTCGAGCCAAATATGAAAATAAAGATCCTTCAATTGGCTCATTAAGCCGTCCAGGTAAATATGAATTTTTGGAATGGCCAAAATTACTCGAAAAATTCACTCAAAGTTGGGAAGATGGTGAAACCACACCCAAACCCAAACCACGCTCAGCTCATACCCCAGAATCCAAAAAGCCACCTGAACCTAAAACTTCACCAACTTAAAAAACCCCAAAGCCCACACAACTGCAGATATTCACGTTGTCCTTCAAGCTCCAGTCATACCCAAGATTTTCCTTCACTTCAACCTTTGAAAAAAGAGGGTATAAGACATGCTTCAAAAATCCCCAAGAAAAATATAGTGCTACCTACTGGAGGAAAACCCACCAACGAGTGATATCGAAGCAACAATGAACTGGCAATCAGAAAATTCCATCTGCCAAAACAAGGTACTGAACAACATTGGCAACATCATAAAGAACGTGGCCCATAAACAAAACAAAATGATGAGCAAAGTAGAAACAATTGAGAAAAAGGTGGAGCAGACATCGTCCCACCATGCAGGACTAATCAAAGCCCTGGAACTTTACTTTTCCAGTAACTAATCAAAGCCCTGGAAAGACATCGTCTACAATATGAGATTTGTCCGCCAGGAACTTTACTTTTCCAGTTCTTCCAACAACAGCAAAAAGAGACAATTTCCATCCAAGAACAAATTCAACTTTTCAGAAATGACCACTTTGATTCACAAAAAACCCCAGTTTTTCCTTCAAAATCTACCTTCTTCCCTATGTCGCCACAAGCATATTCCCCACCTAAATTGGACTACACCTTTTCTACTACCTCCCAAAATCCTATTTCTTTCACCCAACCCGAAAAAGAACATGATTTTGATATTGCAAAAATGATTTGGGAAAGGAAAGATGCTCTTCCACCCCAGAAACAAACCAAGAAATTGCAAGATCAGGGAGAAAGTTCAAAAGGGTCCAACCCGAAAAATCTGATGATTTCTACTCAGAAGGCTCCAGACCTATATGTCTCCCAACCAAGAAACATGTCAAAAGAAGATATCACATGGTCAGAATCTCTTAATTCATCAGAAAATGATACAATGGAAGATAGCTCTCAATCAAGCAGTGAATCCACAACAAACTCTTCGGAAGAAGATGATCCCCTAATATTTGTAAACCAACCAAGAGACCCAGAAATATCTAAAATAGATGAGGGTCAAGAAGATATGATAGATGAACAAATCCCAAAAAGAAGATATGAGCACATGGTGTCAAAACCAGTTGGAACTAGCTTTCACACTTTCACCTTAGATGATGTCAAGGTTTCAAAATGGCCTCAAAGGATCCAAGACTTCTATACTTGGATGGTGACCAAAAATTTGGTGGAATGAGAAAAGTATATCATCTTGTCAGAACTCACTTCACGGTTCTCTCAGAGATTGGTGGAACTCACTTGGGATTGAATACAAAAATACTTTTCTTACTTTCCAGAACTTTGCCTTCAACATCAGAATCCTACATGAAGTTTTCTATGGAGATACTGGCCAAAGACAAGAAAGGATGCAAAGACAACTTTTCAAGATGAAATGTGTGTCATTCAACAGAAATGACATTGACAAGCATTTTAAAAAAATGGCAAAGTTATATTTCGAGATCGGTGGAGACATCAACCAAAAGCAAGCCCTTGTCTCTTACCTTCCAAATTTGTTGGCAAGCCGAACCATGACCATCATTGAAGAAACGTTTCAGTCCATAACAATCCCACAAGTCGGCTACATCAGGAAAGCTATTTTTGTCGCATTGGATGACATTTGTACGAAGCGCCCTGCCCTAAAACAAATTATCCAACACAATCCAGCGCTTGACAAAGCATGCCGCAAATCTGATCTGATCACCGGATGAGGATGTTCTTGCCACATGTCCAGGCGATGGAGAGGATTCAGGAGGTTCAGATGGCCAAGAATTCCAGATGGAAAATCAAGGTCCAAGAGGCACACAAAATATTTCAAGCGAAGGAGGCCAGGGAATTTTCATAAAAAGAATAAATGCTTTATTTGCCACAAAATCAGACATTTTTCTATAAGTTGCCCCCAATCGAGGAAATCTATCAAACTCCTCGAAGAGATTGAAGATTACACGGGCATACATCTCGGAAAGGAGGAGAACCTCGAGTCCATATTCTTTATGGACGATGAACCCAATGAATAAACCTTATTCTCTCTTGATATATACGAAGATCGTGGTGATGACCACTACCAAATTTCATAGTGGCCAAAGCCCGAGAAGAGATCAACGCTCTTGTAGTCATTCCTCAAGTGGAACTCAAGGTTTATTCATCCAAATGGGATAAACCAACTCGAGTCATTGCTTTCATTGACACTGGAGCTGCTTGTTCACTCATGAACCTTGCTATTCTCCCTGAAGATCAATGGGTGCCTCACTTTAAGGATTTCAACATTGCATCAAATGAAATCATAACTACTACCGTTATCACGAAACATCCTGTTACAATTAAGTTCTTTCCCGGATTGAAGTACAGAACCAAGTTGATCGACTCTGGTGTACCAGGAAAAGATCTTATTGTTGGATTCGACATTTTCAGACAACTATAAGATCAACTCCAGATCAGGGCTAACGGAATAACCTTGAAGAAGCAGTTCAAACTTTATTTTGAAATTCCAAGACTATTCCAAATTACCAGCAACGAACAAATCAAGGAGATTGAACAAAATCTCATTGAGCATTCATGTGCTGAATCTCATAAGGATTTCATGAAGAAAGGGAAAAGCCCGTTATGGAAGAACGAAGAGTTTTTTATCAAGCTCCATTTAAGAAGAATGAAAACATCAATCCGACAAAAGCCAGTCATTCAGGCATGAATCTAGATCATCTTCAGCTTGCAAAGAAAGAATGCGAAGAACTCTTGGAATTTGATCTAATAGAGCCATCGGATTCACAATGGGCATGCGAAGCATTTTATGTCAACAAAAGAACTGCGCAAACTAGAGGAAAACTCAGGTTAGTTATCAACTACCAGCCACTTAACCACTTCCTCCAAGATAATAAATTTCATATACCAAATAAACTCACTCTTTTCTCCCACTTAGCCAAGGCCAAATATTTTTTCCAAGTTTGATCTTAAATTTGAATTTTCGCAATTGGGAATCCACCCCGAAGAAAGAGCCAAAACAGGATTTTGCATCCCCGATTATCACTTCCAATGGAAAGTCATGCCCTTTTGGATTAAAAACTGCACCCTCCTCGTCCTAAAAAGCCATGATAAAAATATTCTAGGCCATCCTCCATATCTCTTTAGTTTACATTGATGACATCTTGTTATTTAGTGATACATTAGAGGAATATGTCGACTTGCTTCATCAATTTAAGGCATTGGTAACACAGTACGGGATCATGCTTTCTACAAAAGAGATGGTTCTTGCTCAAAAGAAGATTGATTTTCTCGGAATGCATTTTGTCCATGGTGCATATAGTTCAGGACCACATATATGTCAGGAACTACTCAAATTTCCTCATACTGGACTCACAACAAAGAAGATCCAATAGTTCTTGGGTGTAGTAAATTATGTAAGAGGTTTCATCCCAAATATCTCTACATACATTTCTCTGGTCACGAAGAAGCTCCAGAAAAATACTCTGTCATGCGGAAAGGAACAAGATGAAGCAGTCAAGGAAATAAAGGAGATATCTAAAGATGTCAAGTCTCTCTGCATCCCTTCAGACGGTAAGAAGATACTACAAACTGATGCCAGCAATGAATACTGCAGTGCTGTTCTATTTGAAGAAAAAGATGGCCAGAGGAAGATATGCGGATATGCTAGCGGAAAGTTCAAAGATGCCGAGCAACACTATCACTATACTTTCAAGGAAATTCTTGCAGTGAAAAATGGAATCAAGAAGTTCAAATTTTTCCTGATTCATACAGAATTTTTGATAGAAATGGATATGAAGGCCTTCCCAAAGATGATTCGGATAAATGCAAAAATTATTCCCAATCCTCA
This sequence comes from Nicotiana obtusifolia, assembly GCA_002018475.1. Lineage (NCBI taxonomy): Eukaryota > Viridiplantae > Streptophyta > Magnoliopsida > Solanales > Solanaceae > Nicotiana > Nicotiana obtusifolia. Next base: position 59,101 of record MCJB01007158.1, read on the forward strand.
GATTCTCAGATGGGCCCAATGGTTCTCTCCATACAAGTTTCAAGTCAAGCACCTGAAAGGAAAGATAATATTCTCGCAGATTTTCTGTCTCGACCGGAAGAATTCTCAAAGAGATTTTCCCCAGCAAAGATGAAGACAAAACAAAACTTAATCGGCCACATCTTCATGTTTTCAAATATACCCGGAATGAGTTCATTGAGGCCAACGAATCATCCACCAGAGTTGTTCAATCTCATGGATCCTTTTGATCCATCAATTATAATGGAAAAAAGGACTTAGTATGAGCTCCAGGTTCTACGGCAACATGGAGGATCCATTCTTAAGCCTTATGGGGTCAATCCATAATATCCATTCTGCCACATATTCATAGCACAAGCCAAGGATTTTCTACAAGAACTATTATGGTTTTTCTGATACCTATGCCATCAGTATTATATTTTCATGGAATTCAAGTGCAACGTCTTTAAGGATTTTGGCAACATTGAACATGCTCTTAAAATATTTCTATTATTATTCAACTCTCGAAGATATTGCATAAAATGCTTCAATGATTTTCACAAAGCAAAGGTATTCATGTTCCATAGACCAGTGAAGATTATTAACGGAAAAGTCCAGGCGCAAGCAGAAGTATCATTTTGGTGTAAATTCCCCATGTCCATTTTATCCATGGAAGAAGAATATAGTGAAGCACAAAGGATTATCTTCCAGCAAAATAGGTGCATCTCGAGAGATATATGGCCAAAAGATTGGGCAAGCTAGAATTATACCAGCACTCATCCTCTCTGGGAAAGAGTCCGAGAAGCAACAAAGGAATATCATACCCTTTACGAAGTTATCCAAGAAAAGATCACTCAAGACACCTCCAGATTAAGATTGCGGATTACATCTCTCAATCCAAAAGAGAGGGAACACAACGAAGAAAGACCATCAAGTTTCAGGCGTTACTACACAAGATCTTTGAAAAGATGTATAGAAGAAAAATCCAGAGAATCAATGGAAGATAATTATCTAAATCCCTGCTAATCCCACCATAATCCTACATTACCTACCAAAAAAACCTAAAAGATCTTCTACCCATGCTAAGACAAATTTCCACATCTTTTCATACTATTCGGCCCGACTTTCACATGATTTCACATATTTCGTCACATACAGCATCCCACTTTCACATGTTTTCATATGCTCCCACATACTTTCACATGATACACCATGTATATTTCACCTCTTTCACATGTTTTCAAGAGCCTTTTTAGTTGCTTTGCATAAGGTCCTTTACATGTAAAAAGGGACCCACTTGTAGATAATTTTGCCATGTAAAATAGGTTTATTTTATAATCTAAGTTTGTCTTGTAATAACCTCCTAGTCCTATATAAAGGAGACCATGTAGTAGTTGTGGGATTATCTGGTAACCTTTGTAAACCTCTGTGATATATTACATATGAGCTCCTTCTAATTTCCTCTTGTTCTTTCTTTGGAATGGATGAAAAGGCTGGTCCATGTATTAAACTAGAGTAAGAATACCCTAAGAAAGTTAACTTATTGTAGTACGAAAAGTTTTCCGAGTTATAACAGCTAAAGTTGGTTATAGTACAAAAATTTTCTAAGTTGTATAGCTTGGCAAGCCGTCCCTTATGGGTTGTTGAAGCCAGCCTTTTGTAGGAAAACTTTTGTGACTATAAGCAAATTAACTGTTAGTGTAGCCTGGCAAGCCGTACCTTATGGGTTGTTGAAGCCAGCCTTTTGTAGGAAAATTTTTGCGACTATAAGCAAATTAACTGTTAGTGTAGCTTGGCAAGCCGTCCCTTATGGGTTGTTGAAGCCATCCTTTTGTAGGGAAACTTTCGTACTGATGATTTTGTTTGCTTTCTTAGAGTCTCTTACTCTGTTCTTATTTACCTACAAGTGTTAGTTCAAAATAAAAGAAATGAATGGGGCCGTACCTTAGCAGTAATATCATTTCAAGTAAATTATATTCTAGTTGTTTGGTAGTTGCTCGCGGTTCATTGCTCTAAGTTTGTAGGACCCCTTTCCAGTGATCTCGATAATTTGATACAAATCTTCCTAGTTCGGCCCCAACTTCTCTTCGTTCGGGTTTCGGGTGTTTAGTGTAACCTTCCTTTAATACCAAGTCCCCGACATTGAAGTGCCGAAGGTTGGCCCTTCGATTGTAATATCACTCGATCCCCTGCTTTTGGGCAGCCACCCAGACAAGGGCGGCTTTGCGCCTTTCATCTAATAGATATAGGCTTGTATTCATGGCCTCATCATTTGATTCCTTGGTTGCATATCGGAACCTGAGACTTGGTTCTCCGACTTTGATCGGTATTAGAGCTTCGGCGCCGTAAACTAGAGAGAACTGGGTGACCCTGGTACTGGACTTCGAGGTCGTACGGTATGCCCATAATACTTCGGGTAGTATTTCCTTCCATTTTCCTTTAGCGTCAATTAACCTCTTTTTGAGGTTCTGGAATATGGTTTTTTTGGTCGATTATGCTTGTCTAATCCCACTAGGGTATTACGGCATCGATAGGATCCTTTTGATCTTGTGGTCTTCGAGAAACCTGCTTACTTTGCTGCCGATGAATTGTTTCCGTTGTCGCACACGATCTCGGCCGGCATTTCGAATTGGCATATGATGTGGTCCCAAATGAAGTTGATGACCTCCTTCTCATGACCTTCTCGTATGTCTGGGCTTCCACCCTCTTAGAAAAATAGTCAGTCATAAAAATATAAATTGAACCTTACCAAGTGTCGATTGAAGGGGGCCAATGATGTCCATTCCCCACTTCATGAACGGCCATGGTGACAGAACCGTAGCAGCTCCCTAGGTTGATGAATCATTGCATCATGTCTTTGACATTCATCACATTTTCATACGAACTCTTTCGCGTCTCTTTCCATATCAATCCAGTAGTAGTCGGCTCTGGTTACTTTTCAAACCAATGATTCGGCGCCTGAATGATTTCCACAGGGGCCTTCGTGGATATCCCTCATAATGTACTCGGCGACTCCTGGTCCTAGACATATCGCGAGCGGGCCATCGAATCTTCTTCTGAATAAGGTTCTGTCTTCGGACAAAGTAAACTGGACGGCCTTCGTACGCAGGGCCCTCGATTCTTTCGGATCTAAGGGAAGTTTTTCGGTCTTCAGGTATTCTATATATTTGTTTCTCCTGTCCCAAGTTAGGCTCGTTGAGTGAATCTCGGCATGGCCTTCTTCCACTACTGATCTCCTAAGTTGTATGACTGCCCCCGACTTGAACTCGTCATCCTCGACCGATGATCCTAAGTTAGCAAGGGCATCGGCCTCACTATTTTTATCCCGAGGCACGTGTTGCAAAGTTCATTCTTTGAACCAATGTAATGTTACCTACAACTTGTCTAGGTACCTTTGCATTCGTTCTTCCCTGACCTCAAACGTCCCATTAACTTGGTTCACCACAGGGAGGGAGTCGCACTTGGCTTCGATGACCTATGCCCCCAAGCTTTTGGCTAGTTCCAGACCTGCAATCATGGCCTCATATTTGACCTCGTTGTTAGCCAATTTTACAGTCCTAATAGAATATCTAACTACATTATATGTTGGTGGCTTCAACACGATGCCAAGTCGGGACCCTTTTGCATTTGAGGCGTCGTCTGTAAAGAGGGTCCAAATCCCCGAAGACGTCCTCGTTGGCAACTCTCTTTTGACCTCGGGTATTAAGGCCGGCATAAAGTTGGCCACGAAGTCCGCTAATATTTGAGATTTAATGGCAGTCTGGGTTTGATATTTAATATCGTACCCGCTGATTTTCACGGCCCATTTGGCCAATCGTCCTGAGAGCTCGGGTTTATGCGTTATATTTTGCAATGGGGATGTAGTCACAACACATATAGTATGACATTGAAAATATAGTTTCAGCCTCCTAAAGGCGCTTAGCAAAGCGAGTGCTAATTTTTCTAGGTGCGGGTACCTAGTTTCGGCCTCACTTAGAGTCCAGCTAACATAATAAATTGGAAATTGCGTACCTTGCTCTTCCCGAACCAGGACTCCACTTACCTCTATCTCCGATACTGCGAAGTACAGGTATAATTGTTCGTCTGTCTTCGGTGTGTGAAACAGCGGTGCGCTCAATAGATAACGCTTGAGTTCCTCCAAGGCCTGTTGGCGCTCCGGGGTACATGAGAAGTTATTCTTCTTCTTCAAAAGTGAGAAGAATCGGTGGCTCTTATCGGAGGACCTTGAGATGAATCGCCCTAGAGCATATATGCGCCCGATTAATCTTTGCATGGCCTTCACTTTGTTCACAACCGTGATATCTTCGATGGCTTTGATCTTGTTGGGGTTGATCTCGATTCCCCGGTTGGATACCATGAATCCGAGGAATTTACCTGACCCAACTCCAAACGCATATTTCTCCGGTTTCAGCTTCATATTGTATTTCTTCAATATGCTGAAGGTTTTCTGCAAATGTTTTAAATGGTCCTCTATTCACAGGGACTTAATCAACATATCGTCAATGTAAACCTCCATTGATATTTGTTCCTCGAACATCCAATTTACTAGGCGTTGGTAAGTGGCACCAGCGTTTTTTAATCCTAAAGGCATCACGTTATAATAGTATGTGCCGTATTTAGTGATGAAGGAGGTTTTTTCCTGATCACCCTAGTTCATTCGTATTTGGTTGCACCCGGAGTAGGCATAGAGAAAACTGAGGATCTCGTGGCTGGCCATGGTATCGATCATGCGATCGATGTTGGGAAAAGGGAAGGAGTCCTTGGGACATGCCTTATTCAAATCCTTATAGTCTACCCACATTCTCAATTTATTCCCTTTTTAGGACTACCAATACGTTTGCTAACCAATCCAGGTATTTAACCTCCCGAATGGACCCTATTTTAAGGGTTTAGATACCTCATCCTTGATGAAAGCATGTTTGACCTCGGGCCGGGGCCTCCTCTTTTTCTTGATCGGATGGAACTTTGAGTCTAGGTTTAGCTTGTGAGTGGTTATTTTCGGCGGAATCCACGTCATATCAAGGTGGGACCAAGAGAAACAATCTATGTTACCTATAAGAAACTGAATGAGTTTTTTCCTGAGCTCGGAACTTTACCCCGTGCCCAAGTATACCTTACGATCGGGTAGATGCTTGATCAATATGACCTGTTCCATCTCCTCGACCGTCAATTTAGTGGCATTGGAATCATCAGTGGCTATAAAGACTTGGGAACCCTATAATCATCGTCTTCATCAGTCCCCTATTTCTTCGGTTAGGTCGAGGCTGGTGTCGGTAATTTCTATTTAGCTTTTTGCTTTGGGATCGAACTCGGCCCCTTTGTCGTTGCAAGTGCGGATATTGGAATTGCCTCTTCGACCGCAAACATCTCTTTGGTGGCTGGCTGTTCTCCGTAGATTGTTTTAATCCCACCTGGTGTTAGGAATTTTAACACTTGGTGTAGAGTCAAGGGCACTGCCCTCATGTTGTGGGTCCATGGCCTCCCGAACAAAGCGTTGTACCTCATGTCTCCTTCGATCACATAAAACTTAACTTCATGCATGATCCGGCAGTATTCACCGGTAATGTTATATCCCCCTTAGTGGTTTCACATGCCATGTTGAATCCGTTTAGAACCAAGACTGCAGGCACGATTTGATCCTGTAGACCGAGCTGCTCCATAACCCTCGATCGGATGATGTTGGCCAAGCTACCTGGATCAATTAACACACGCTTAACTCGAGATGTATTAATGAGTACAGATATTACCAGTGCATCATTATGGGGCTGCACGATCTTTTCCACGTCTTTATCATTGAAAGACAAGGTTCCTTCTGGTATGTAATCTCGATCCCGTTTTTCCCTGGTGATGGATACTTTGGTGCACATCAACATCAGCCCCTGAGGGATAACGACACCACCGATGATTATATTAATGACGTGTTAAGGTTCTTCTTGTTCGGTCTGTTTGTTAGAATCCCTATTCCTGAAATGATTCTTGGCTTGGTTGCTAAGGAATTCACGAAGATGCCCGTTGCTGAATAGTCGGGGATACTTCCTCTCTCAACTGTTGGCAATCCTCCATTCTATGGCCATGAGTGCCGTGATATTTACATATCTGGTTAGGATCCTTTTGGGTTGAATCGGATAGTAGTGGTCGAGGCCATTTGGTGTCCTTGATGTGTCCGATAGCTGATACAATGGCGATAACATCGACATTAAAGTTGTATTCTGATAACTTCTGTGCTTCCTTAGGCCCAATAGGCCTGTTGAAACCATTCTTATCCATGAGTCCCCGATTAATTTGACCTCGATCACTTTTCCTTTCACTGCTTATGGGATTTCTCCCTGATCCGTTACCTCTTCGATCCAAATTGTACGGTTGATAATGATCCCTGCTTGATCTTGGTTCACGATCAATGTCTCTCTTGGCTCTATCGACGGCTCTAACGGGATAAACGGACCCCGAAGGGGCCCCAAGTTGATCATTTTTAACTCTGATTTTCGATTGATATTGGTTATGCACGTCGGCCCAAGTAACGGTTAGATATTCTATCAGGTTTTGTTTCAATTACTGAGAAGCCACCGAGCTTCGAACATTGAGTCTGTGGGTGAAAGCTTGAATGGCCCAATCGTCCGCAACCGGGGATAAGTCCATTCTCTCCATTAGAAATCGGGACACAACTCTCTGAGTATTTCATTATCCCTCTGTTTTACTTTGTAGCTCCGACATGTGCTTTTACAAAGGAATCTGCAAGCATAGCAAATGAGTCACTAGAATTAGGAGGCAGGTTATGGTACCATATCATGACTCCCTTTGACAAGGTCTCTCCGAACTTTTTCAACAAGACAGACTCGATTCCATCATCCTCCAAGTTGTTCCCTTTGATGGCACATGTGTAGGAGGTTACATGCTCATTTGGTCGGTCTTTCTGTTGTACTTAGGAATCTCAAGCATGCAGAACTTCTTAAGGATCGGCTTTGGAGCCGCACTCGGAGGAAAAGGTTTTTGCAAGAACTTTTTGGAATCCAGGCCTTTCAATATCAGCGGTGCTCCTGAGATTTGGTCGAACCAGGAATTGTAGGTTTCCACCTTTTTGTCATTAGCTTCGATTTTCTTCTCCCCTGATTCTACTTGTTTGGTCAGTTCCTCGAGCATCTTTATGATCTCGTGGTTAGTCCCTGATTCATTTTCATTTGACCTCTCTGTGACCGGTTCATCCTTGTGGGTGACTTTCCGAGACGGATCGGGTTCAATTCTGCTCGATGAGCGGCTTTGGTTCTGTAACTGAGCTATCGCCGCCTGTTGAGCCTGCAACATTTTGAAAATCACCTGTAGACGGATCCCGTCTCCTCCAATGTTTTTTGTATTTTGAGCTGCCGATCGGGTTCCACCAGGGACGCTATTCTCGGGGTCAGTAGGTAGGTTTGTGTCGATAGCCACATGTGAATTAGCGTCAATTGGGTCTGCGACCGGAATCCCGATGGGATCAACGGGCGGTATCTCGTCACCGGGAGCTATGTTGTTATTTTCACCGTGATCAACGGACTCGTTGTCAACATGTAGGGGGTGATGATTGAGAGTTCAACATTTTGAGTTTTAACCTGAAACTAGAGACACTTCAAAGAACAAGTGTAAAGTAGTGTGTGTTATGGAGATTTGTATCAAATAACCACTATTATCCTTAGCCCCACGGTGGGTGTCAAACTGTTTAGCCTCAAAATCGGATAACAATTTAATTTGTATTTGGTTTTAAGGATACGTAGATTAACTTGACACAAAACGATAAATTAGATTGCAATTGAAATAAATGATGGTAAAGTAAATGCAAACCACACGAATTGGGTAATTTCAGCCTTGGAAGGTTATCCACCCTCGAGCTAAATGTACTTCGATCGATATCTAGACATAGAAGAATATGAGCTTATAGAGAATAATGATGTATTGCTTTGGAATGCGTGTTATAATGTGTTTTTATAAGTAATCAAACCCCTTTTATATAGTAGGGGAGTCCTATATTAGGTACAACTCTATAAAAGGTGAAAATCCTCTAGTTAACTGATAATCGATCTCTTATGGATACGTCCCGAGATATCCGCTGTGATATTCAGTTGGTCACGGATATCACAGCCTTCTGTTGGCTGAGCTTGACTACCTGACAATGTTCTTCGAAGTTAATCGAGTCTAAGGACCGATCTCGAATCACGGCCCCGACGTCTTCGAGGGCGGGCATTATGGTACAGACTCCAAATAGATGAGATCTCTACCTTGATCTAAGCTCTTCTATTACCATATCTTGAGCTTAGCTAATTATGTCGAAGACCGGGATGTATCGTGAGACTGGTTCTACCCGTATACAATAAGCGATGCAATTGATGCATTCTCAAGAAGAGCGTTGATCTCCATGCTTATGTCAAAGCTAAACATGGGGTTGGTTAAGCTTCATGAAGTTCTAATACCAATAACTTTATATAATAAGTTGAAGTTAGAGATTCAACATAGAAGATTACATTGAGAAGATTTTGTAGAAAATTGAAACTTAAAAAGTGGGATTTAGTTCGAACACATGCTAAGTTTGCTTACAACGTGAAGAAGCTCTATGATAAGGTATAAAAATGTAACTTAAAACATGGTGAGCCTTGGGTCCCCATTTTTTTTCCATTCTACCTTGGGTCTCCATTCTTACTATAGCAAATCTTGCGCCATCTATGGAAGCTATTAGACTCGAGGACGAGTCTTTTTTAACCGGGGGATAATGATGCAAGATCAAGAATCCAAGAAATTCAAGAAGTCCAAGAATCCATTCAAGATTAGAATTTCTTTTCCATTAAGATTAGGATTTCTTATTTCCTGTTTCCTAGTAATTTGATTCTTGTTTTAGTAGGATTATATTTATAGTTCTAGTCAAACTAGGATTGTTAGTTGGTTCTCCATTCCTACTAGAATTCTTTTCCCTATATTAGTTAGAAATAAGTTTTCTTAGCCTTATTCTTATTCTAGTTTAATTAGAATTAGTTTTTCTTAACCTTATTAATTTTACTTATAGTAAGGAATATTTAAAGGGCTCAATATGCTAAAAATAAACATGGATGATTAGTTTTTCTAAGCTCTTGCTTTAAAAACCTGATTTATGTTTTGCTTCATTGTTCTTCCTTTATTCAACGTTTCTTGCAATCTTGGGGGATTGAAGGACGTGCGAGTGAGGTTTTTTTCATCTTATATTCTTCTAACGTCAGTTTGAAGAACGATTGCGCTAGTTTTGTGAAAAACTTTAGCGGGGTACTTTTGTTTTTCTCTCTTCTTTTTGCTTGAGCGGTGCAAAACCTTGAAAGTACATCAATCTTGTACTCATACTACACTTCTGCATATTTTGTGCAGATCCAAGCATTAGTAGTGACAGACTTTAAGAGGGAGCCTAGTAGCTGCCAGAGGAGACTCAGGTAGTGCTGCATGATCGCCAATAGATCCTTGGAATCCCCTCCCCTATTTTCATACTATTATCTTTATTTAGACAGCATTGCAATATTGAGAGATTCTATTCTATCTCGTTTTAGAGCTCATGACTCTGTACTACCTGATTTTGGAAAATTTGATGTTGTAGTATCGATATACTATCAATTATTGAAGTCTTATTCTGCTATTTATGCTATTTCTGTTATATTTTACCTTGATTATGTTGGTTTTCTCTATATTGGATATTGATTTACCTAGACATAGGGGTTAGGTGCCATCACAACTGTTGGTCAAATTTTGGGTCGTGACAATGTCTAACACAACGTACTTATAAAGCGATTGCATAAATCGAAAATTTAAATATTCCTCTTTGGATGCAAAAATAAGGAAATGTAGTAATGAAGGTGAGCTAAGACAACAATGAGGATGGAGGAAGTTTGTAAAATTGAGATTTGCTAGCTATGGAGCAAAATTGAGCTCAATCAATGGGGATTTTTCCCGGAAGAACGGCTACGGCACGCCGAAAGCAGGGTATTTATGGAGGGAACTAATTTAGTTTTTTTTTTTCATTTTTGAAAAACAAATATTTATTTATATTTTGATTCAAATTATATATTCCAAAATTTGGTGGTGGATAGAATACGCCTTTTAACTTTGTTAATCCTAATTCTCCTTAACATAAAAAAATGGGTCATTTTGTAAAAGATTATAAGAAGGGCTAGTTCATCATTTTTTTTAAAAAGCCAACACTCCGGCTATACTGACCCGCGGTGATGGAGGGTTTGGCAGGACCCCTACCTAACTATATAATTATCCAAAAAATACATGGAGGAGGACATAAACCTTAGCCTCCAATATGATATGAAGATTGAGGGCTATACCTCTAGTACATTTTGATTGAACAGTAAAATAAAGACTGAAAGAGGACTTCTCTCCCATATTACAAGATTGAGTTGTGCTTAGAGATAACAATAGTACCATAGAAGTTGACAAAAATGTTAGCCATTATTAAATAAGAACTGCCCTTGTTTATTTCTGTTTACCCTAAAAATTGGATAACAATTGAATTTATACGTGGTTTTAAGGATACGTGGCCTAAGTTAATACAAATGACGAATAATATAATTGAAGTTAAAATTAAGTAACAAATGAAAAGAATAAAACCACCCAAGCTAGACACTATTGATCGTTGGTTGATCCTTCTTAGGCAGGGATTGATTATAATAGAAATTGGAACAAGATAATGAAATAAATGATTCAAGAGAAAAATCTATATCTGTCTTTATCGATGATTGGAAAGTGACTTTACAAATAATTAAACCCCCTCCCCCTTTATATAGTAGGAGGATCCTACATTTGATACAACTCCATATAAGGTAAAAAATCTCCTGACTTGCTAATTAAGCGGTTCTATTGATTTGTGCCGAGATTCCTGCCGCGATGTTCATCTCATTATGGATATTCTGGCTTTCCGTTATTTAGGTTTGGTGATCTTTCCTCGGGCATTTTCGGAGTTGGGATCAATTTTAGATCACAGGCTCGGTGTTCTTGAGGTCGGACTTTCTGGCCTCGTGTTCCGCTTCGATGAAACTCGAGGTCGATCAACCCTACGAATTTTGAACCCGACCTGTTGTGCAATAATCGATCCTGATTTTGACCATATAGAGTCGAGCCCGATTTCGACCACATACAGTTGGGCCCGACTTCGACCGTATACATATAGTCTCCTATTTTTTCGGAGAGTAACGACGAGAAACGATATGAGCCTCAGATTCTCACCATACGGGCTTCCGACTCTCACTCTGATAAGTGACGATAGACTCATGACATACGCGATAAGGAAATTGAAAACGTCCTATCAGAAAAGCCCTTTATAGCATTAAATGTGTGTCAGTTGATGTTGTGCCACTTCGAGACGCGACCCGCCGTTTTGAAAGACTATAAATACCCCCATTCATTCTTTGTATTCAATTGTTCGTGCTCTTTTATAAAAACTGCATCATTCTTATCTTCAAGACCTCCTGCCTTCCGGTTTTCTGAAAATATTTCACAAGCTATCTACGCATTATATTTCCTTCGTATCAACATCTTTTTCTTTCTTCCTCTATTCAAAAATAATGGCAAAGACTTCAACATCCGTTCCTCAAAGACAAACTCCCTCTTTTTCTCAACCTGCTGAGAACGTTTCGCCTGTCGTCACCGAGGAACTTATACTGGAACCCCCTCTAAAGGCGTTTATACCCACAGGGTGCTTAACCGGAGCCGATTTCAAGGTTGAAAAAACTTCCTCAATACCGGGCCGGTGCGAACCGGTCATGAGATACATCTGTTCAATAACCGACAGCGTTCTCGAGAAAGTCAAGGAAGATTGTAACTGGGTCGGCAAGTGTGTGGTGGTTCCTGCGCCTGAAGAAGCAATTACTACCCACGTGGAGGGTTTTTTAAGTGTTTAAACTTATCCCTTCACGTTTTCATTATTGCCTTTTGTAAAAAGGTACAAGGTGACCCTGGGCCGAATTCATCCTACTTTTTGGAGGATAGTTATCCTTCTCCGTTTTATTATAAGCAAGATCGAGAGGTATCCTTTCACCGTTGATCATATCATGCGTTTGTACAGTCCCCGACTCTATCGAGGGGGATTGATAAAACTTGCTCGTCAGGCAAGCAAAGCCCCGTTCTCAAGTATTGATGAGGATCAGGATCGAGGTTGGTTGGGTTGATTTTTTCGAGTGAAAACATCGGATCTAATCCCGGCCGAAGATATGCCATTCCCTGAGAAATGTAATATGAAGCGTAAGTATAACCCTGCTTTTTAAAAATTTGTTTACCATTTTCCCTTTTACCCTTCCTCTTATCAATTTTCAATGGTGCAGCTGTTTCTCGGATGCCGGATGCAGTTTCTCATCTCAAAGAGTGGGTCGAGGGGATCGTATCCCAAAAACCATATTCCGAGCGTGCATGGCACGAGCTTTCAAAAGGCCGGCGGGAGGCCCGACTTCATGGTGAGATAAGTTACATTCGAGCTTAATTCTTTATGTTATCGATTTTTAACTTGTTTTGCTTCTCTTTCACAGGTTTATCAAAAGATGTTGAAATGAAACCTCCACCCGTGGGCGAAGATGCTCCCAGTGAGCCCTCTGTTTCAAAGCAGGATAAAGAGAAGAAAAGAAAAAAGACCCCAAGTTCCCAAGACCTCGAGAAAAAGAGACCAAGGAAAAGATTGGCTCATAAGCCCAAGAGGAGTGCTAGTGATCGAGTATTATCTTCGGACTCGCTACATCGATTGAGGGATGAGTCTGGGGAGGAAGAAGAAGATTTTTACCTTGTGGCTAGTGTTCCGCCACATTCTGAAGGGCAAGGGGCCTCCGAACCAGGTGTTAGTGAAGCGGATCTTCATCGAGATAGGAAACCCGAGGTGGAGGCAAGAACTGAGGCTTCCCCAGATATGAGGAGAGCACCGCTAGGAGTATTGGGTCCAATTGAGATGGTTGATTCGCCCTCTTTCTCGGAATCAATGTTCAACGAGGCCCAAATAGCAAAAGAATGCTCACTGGACGAAGATCATAGATCGAAAGACCCTTTTCGTGGTTTTTTTGATGGTGTAGATTCGATGGCCACGGAAGATGTTCTTGGGCTTGATAACTTAGAGGTACCGAGGAAGAGCTCATCTTTCGATACAAGCGGGACTTCCTTTAGTCCAAAATTGGTCGATCAATTTCCTGCACCGAGCACTTACCCTGATCGAAAATGCTTCATATCTTTTACCATTCCCGAGGATGCCCAGGTTTTTTCCACCCTCGTCGGGGTGACCAGTTATCTTCGGTAATTGGTGACCGAGGAAGATCAGGAAAAAATGAACAAAGTGATGTGCCTGCCTGTTCAGTGAAGCTCAACAGGCGCTGAATCGGGTAACTTTCGATATTCTTTATTCGACGTCCTTTGTTATGTACTTTAAAATTTTATGTAATTATAACATCTTCCTTTATGCTTGCAGGCCTCGAAACTTCACCATGAGGCTTTTTTCCGATTCGGGGAAGAGTCAAAATGCCATGAGGCCGACGCTCGAGAGCTCATTGAGAAAATAGAAACCTTGAAACTTCTCAATGAACGGCTCGAAGGTGAGGTGAAGAACCTCCGTGCCGAACTGGAGCTTACCCAGAAGGATAATGCTGGCTTGGTCAAGCAAGTACGGAAAAAACTTGATCGGATTGATCAACTTCGAACTGAAATGAATGTGGTTAAAGCTGAGGCCGACGAGTGGAGGAGCAAGATGCATCAATTGGCCTCGGAATAAGAGACATCTCAGGCAGAGTTAGCTTCAGTAAAGGCTCAGCTTAGAGCGGCAAAAGAGAAAGCCGAGGCCCAAACCAAGAGTACCGAGGAACTTTAATCCCGGATCAGTACGGTTATCTCAGATCGAGATAATCTGGTTAAAGAGCTAAAAATGGCCAAGTCGGAAGTTGTCGTGATCAAAGCCAAAGCTGATGAACCGGTGGCTCAATATAAGGCCGATGCTGAAGCTGCTCAAGACTAATTAAGGAATATGGTTGACCATATGAGGTGGCAATCTCGCAGGCTTGCTGTTGAGGAAATTCATGCTCGAGGCTTTGATTTATCGGCAGAGATCGAAGATGCCAAGATAGCTGAAGCCGAGGCCAGAAAAACTAGCCTTTCCAGAGGAGGATGATTCCAAGGATTCAGTTGGTTCTAAAGAATGAGAAGACCTCGGAAATCCTGATGTCGAGGCACAACTTTTGATTTTTCTCTTTTCTTTTTTATTTGGATTTGCAATGATTGAAATGACTTAGCCCTCGAGTACTATTAACTCAGAGTGGTCTTAACCTTTTTTGATTCGGGTATTGCCATATAAGCGATGTGCCCTCGGATTTTGTTAACCCGATATGGCCTTAGCCTTTTAATTCGGTCGTAGCCAAATAAGCTTTGTACCTTCGGGTTTCGTTAACCTGGTATGGCCTTGGCCTTTTAATTCAGGCGTAGCCAAATAAGCTTTGTATCTGCGGATTTCGTTAACCCAGTATGGTCTTGGCCTTTTAATTCGGGCATAGCCAAATAAGCTTTGTACCCGTGAATTTCGTTAACCCGGTAAGGCCTCGGCCTTTTAGTTCGGGGGTTGCCTAATAGGTCTTACGTCCCCTCAAGTTATGTTAACTCGAAACAACCTTAGCCTTTAAAGTTCTGGGGTTTCCTAATAGGTCTTATATCCCCTCGAATAAATTTGTTTTTCGGACGGTAGTCCCCAAGTGAGAGAGTGATTATTCGAACTCAAGTTAAAGTGGCCCTTGGGCTCGTTTTGAACAGAAGCAGGACGTTTGTATACAAGAGACTTCTCTTTATTCTTGTACATAATAGTAATGTATGTGTACAACTTGCGGTGGGGTTCGATCAATCTATTTGAGCACGGTTCATTTGACCGTTTGGCCCTTATATTGAATCTTATTGATCTTTGACCCTTCAATCCTAAAATATCTTTCCAAGCTAAAGTGGGCCCCCCAGTATTCGGGGTCGATTGAAGATGGGCCTCGAATACTGTTGTCACCGATTTTCTATCGGCCTTCAAACCTAAGTTAGCACGATTTACTTGTTGCCTCATTAAAAACCTTACCGTAAAACCCATTTTGGGACAAAGTTCAAGGGAAAAAGAGTGCAACTTGTGCTTTCAGACCTAATATCTCGTATGGCCCCTTGTTTGATACCTGCAAATGTTAGTTCGTAATGCAAATAAAAATAAAGAACAGGGTCGTACCTTAGCAGTAATACCGCTTCAACTGACTTATATTCCAGTTGTTTGGTAGTTGTTTACCATCTACTGTTCCGAGCTTGTAGGATCCCTTTTCGATGATTTTAATGATACAATAAGGTCCTTCCCAGTTTGGTCCTACCTTTCCCTTGTTTGGACTCCATGTGTTCGGCGTGACCTTTCTTAGTACTAAGTCCCCGACGTTGAAGTATAAAAGGTTGGTCCCTCTGTTATAATACCTCTCGATCCTTTGCTTTTGAGCAGCTAATCGAACAAGGGCGGCTTCACGTCTCTCATCTAACAGTTCCAAGTTCGTATTGATGGCTTCGTGGTTCGATTCCTCTGTTACATACCGGTACCTGATACGTGGTTCCCCGATCTCGACCGGTATCAAAGCTTTGGTGCCATAAACCAGAGAGAACGAGGTGGCTCCGGTGCTGGATTTCACGATCGTACGATATGCCCATAGGACTTCGGGCAATATTTCCTTCCATTTCCCTTTGCCATCGATTGACCTCTTTTTGAGGTTTTGAAGTATGATTTTGTTGGTAGATTCGGCTTGTCCATTCCCACTAGGACTCCGCTTACCTCTATCCCTGAGACTGTCAGGCAAAAGGTACAGTTGTTCGTCTGCCTTCGGTGTATGAAGCAACGGCAGGCTCGACAAATGCCTCTTGAGTTCTTTCAAAGCCTTCTAGCATTCTGGAGTCCATGAAAAGTTGTTCTTCTTTTTCAATAAAGCGAAGAACCTGTAGCTTTTATCAGACAACCTCGAAATAAATTGCCCTAGAGCGACTATCCGTCCGGTCAACTTTTGCACGGATTTCACATTATCTACAACCGTGATAACCTCGATAGCCTTGATATTTTTAGGGTTGATCTCGATTCCTCGAGACCATGAATCCGAGGAATTTACCCGAACCCACTCCAAACGCGCACTTTTCCGGGTTCAGCTTCATGTTGTACTGCTTTAGTACACTGAATGTTTCTTGCAAATGGCTTAAATGGTCCTTTGCTCGCAGGGACTTAACTAACATGTTGTCAATATAAACCTCCATTTTCTTCCCTAGTTGTTTCCCGAACATTCGGTTTACTAGGTGTTGGTATGTGGTGCCAGCATTTTTTAACCCAAATGGCATTACATTGTAATAGTATGTGCCATATTTAGTGATGAAGGAAGTTTTTTCCTGATCACCTGGGTCCATCTGTATTTGGTTGTAGCCGAAGTATGCGTCGAGAAAACTAAGGGTCTCGTGTCCGGCAGTAGCATCGATCATGCGGTCGATGTTGGGTAAGGAAAAAGAGTCTTTTGGACATGCTTTATTCAAGTCTTTATAATCTACACACATTCTTAATTTATTCCCTTTCTTAGGGACTACCACTACATTAGCCAACCAATCCAGGTATTTAACCTCCCGAATAGACCCTATTTTTAGAAGTTTAGTTACCTCATCCTTGATGAATGCATGTTTGACTTCGGGCTGAGGCCTCCTTTTTTGTTTGACCTGATGGAACTTTGGATCCAGGCTCAGCTTGTGAGTGGTTATCTCCGATGGTATACCTGTTATATCAAGGTGGGACCAAGCGAAGCAGTCTTCGTTAGTTGTACCGAATCGAATAAGTTTTTTCCTAAGCTCAGAGCTCAAACCCGAGCCCAGGTATACCTTTCGTTCGGGCAAGTCATGTCGCCGCATAATTTGTTCCAGTTCCTCGACAGTCGATTTAGTGGCATCGAAATTATGGGGGGTGATAAAAGATCTGGGAATCCCATATCGTCATCCTCGATATATACTTATTTGATCACATTTGCCAAAGATGGTATCTGTGATTTCTATTCTTTCAGGCTTTCAATCTCTTGGTTTGGAACCGTTGCTGTTGGCGTCACTTCTTCCACCGCGAACATTTCTTTCACTGCCGGTTGCTCCTCGTAAACTGTTTTAACTCCATCGAGCGTCATAAATTTCAACGCCTGGTGCAGTGCCGAAGGCACCGCCCTCATGTTATGGATCCATGGCCTCCCGAACAGAGCATTGTATCTCATGTCCCCTTCGATCACACAGAACTTTATTTCTCGAATGGTTCCAACAGTATTTATTGGCAACGTTATCTCACCCTTGGTGGTCTCACATGCCATATTGAACCCGTTAAGTACTCAGACTATAGGAACGATCCGGTCTAACAGGCCGAGTTGCTCCACGACCCACGATCGGATTATATTGACCGAGCTACCTGGATCGATTAACACACGTTTTACTCTAACTTTATGTATGAGTACAGATACTATCAGTGCATCATTGTGGGGTTGTACAATTCCTTCTGCATCCTCGTCGTTAAAAGATAATGTTCCCTCTGGCGTGTAATCCTGAGTGCGTTTTTCCTTAGTAATGGATATTTTGGTACGTTTCAACATCGACCCTTGAGGGATATCGACTCCATCGATAATCATGTTGATCACATGTTGAGGTTCTTCTTAGCCTGTCTATTTATCAGGGTTCCTATTTCCAAAGTGATTTGCTCGGTCGCTCAAGAATTCTCGAATACGTCCATTACTGAGTAGCCGGGCTACTTTGTCTCTCGATTGCCGACAATCTTCCCTTTTATGACCGTGAGTGTCGTGATATTTGCATATTTGATTAGGATCCTTTTGGGTCGGATCAGATTGCAATGGTCGAGGCCATTTAGTATCTTTAATGCGACTGATAGCCAAAGCAATGGTGGCAGCATCGACATTAAAGTTGAACTCCGATAACCGCGGTGCTTCTTTATGCCCGATGGGCCTTTAGAAGCTGCTTCATGAGCTCCCGACTGCTCTGACCTCGGTCATTTCTCTTTTCATGTCTTAGAGAGTTTTGCCCGGATACGCTGATTTTTCTTTCCCCGTGATATGGCTGATATCGATCTCTGTTTCGATCTTGGTTCGCGATAAATATCCCTTCTGATTTTGTCAAAAGCTCTAATGGGGTAAATGGATTCCGAAAGGGCTCCGAGCTGATCGTCTTCGACTCTGATTTTTGAGTGGTAGCGGTTATGTATGTCGCCCATGTGACGGCCGGGTACTCTATTAAGTTCTGCTTTAGTTGCTGCTGAGCTTCGAACACTGAGTCCCTGAGTGAAAGCTTGAACAGCCCAATCATCAGTGACTGGTGGCAGATCCATCTGTTCCATTTAGAATCGGGACACGAACTCTCTGAGCATCTCGTTATCCTTCTGCCTGACTTTGAAAAGGTCTGATTTTTGCGTTTCAACCTTGATGGCTCCTGCGTGTGCCTTCACAAAAGAATCTGCAAGTATAGCAAATGAGTCAATAGAATTAGGGAGTAAGTTGTGATACCATGTCATGGCTCCCTTTGACAGGGTCTCCCCAAATTTTTTCAATAGAACGGATTCGATCTCATCATCCTCCAGGTCGTTCCCTTTGATAACACATGTATATGCGGTTACATGCTCGTTCGGGTTGGTCGTTCCGTTATATTTGGAGATTTCGAGCATACAAAATTTTTTGGGATCGGTTTCGGAGCCGCGCTCGGTGGAAAAGGTCTTTGCATGAACTTCTTGGAATCTAGGCCTTTTAACACCCGGGGTGCCCCTAGGATTTGATCTACCCCGGAGTTGTAGGTTTCCACCTTCTTGTCATTTATCTCGATCTTCTTCTCCCCAGATTCTATTTGTTTAGTAAGTTCTTCGAGCATTTTCATAATTCTGGGGTTTGCCCCCGATTCATATTCATTCGACCTTCCTACGACTGATCCATCCTCGCGGCTAATTCCCCGGGAGGGACCGGGCTCAACCCTGTTCGAGATTTGGCTTCGATTTTGTAATTGAGCTATCGCTGCCTGTTGGGCTTGTAACATTTCGAAGATCATCCAGAGGCTGATCCCGTCCCTTTAAACGTTTTGGGGATTTCGCGTTACTGATCGGACTCCCCTATGAACGATATTTGAGGGGTCAGTAGGCTGATTTGCATCGACTGCCACATGTGAATTAGCATCATTTGGAATTTCGTCACCAGGCACTACGTTATTATTTTTGCCTTGACGATTAAACTCATTATCAACGTGCAGAGGTGCCGATTGAGCGTTTGACATTTCTGTATTATTGCCTGGAATCAAAGATACTTCAAAGAGCAAGTGTGAAGCAATCTGTGTTATAAAAATTTATATCAAGTATCCACTATTATCCTTAGCCCTACGGTGGGTGCCAAACTGTTTACCCTAAAAATCGGATAACAATTGAATTAATACGTGGTTTTAAGGATACGTGGCCTAATTTGATACAAATGACGAATAAGACAATTAAAATTAAAATTAAATAATAAATGAAAAGAATGCAAACCACCCAAGCTAGACACTGTTGATCGTTGGTTGATCCTTCTTGGGCAGGGATTGATTATAATAGAAATTGGAACAAGATAATGAAATAAATGATTCAAGAGAAAAATCTATATCTGTCTTTATCGATGATTGGAAAGTGCCTTTAAAAATAATTAAACCCCATTTTAATATAGTAGGGGATCCTACATTTGGTACAACTCCATATAAGGTAAAAAATCTCCTGACTTGCTAATTAAGCTGTTCTATTGATTTGTGCCGAGATTCCCGCCTCGATGTTCGTCTCATTATGGATATTCTGGCTTTCCGTTATTTAGGTTCGGTGGTCTTCCCTCGGGCATTTTCGGAGTCGGGATTGATTTTAGAGCACGGGCTCGATGTTCTCGAGGTCGGACATTCTGGCCTCTTGTTCCGCTTCGATGAAACTCGGGGTCGATCTTCAACCCTACGCATTCCGAACCTGACCTATCGTGCAACAGTCGATCCTGATTTTGACTATATTGAGTCGAGCCCGATTTCGACCATATACAATTGAGCCCACTTCGACCATATACAGTTTCTAATTCTAAAATGAACATAGTCACTATGATCATTCTTAGTAAAGCTTTAACACTTATAGATAATGAGATTGTCTGATTGAAGAACATCTCTTGTCTGGTAGCAATTTCCATATTAGCCAGGTGGTCGGCTACAAAGACTTGCCTCTCTATAACAATGAACAATTGAGTTGATACAAAGGATTGATTAGCCGAAGCTCCCTTGATGCATAGTGGAAAGAAAAATACCTTTAGTTATCCGGCAGCCAAAGTAGAATCCTGCTGGAAAACAAGACCTCCGTGAAGGAAATAATTAATAGTTCGAGTACCACATAGCTACAAATCAATATTTTAGACTAGAAACTTGTGCATTTCTGACAATCAGGGACCATAATGTCATATGCTCGTCGAATTATGGTCCTCCCCATTCCTTAAACACGATTTCATTCCTAGGGTTTTACACAAACCTGTCTCTCTCTACACTGCGTAAAACGATGAGTCTAATTGCAGGCTCATACGAGCGCTTCATATGGGGATTCAAGTTGAGATCCCCAAAAGACGATCAGAAGTACGAACTAACCCCACTCTTCTCTTTCCCCTCACACCTCTCACCAATCAAATGCACAGCCGTCGCCGGCTCTGCCGCAGTGTCCGGCGGCGCCGATGACACAATTAAAATCTACGACCTTTCCACTTGCTCTGAAATCGGGTCCCTCCACCAGTCCGCCACCATAACTTCACTTTCCTTTCTTACCCCTCCTTCACTCTCCTTCCCTCGTAGCCTAATCGCCGCCTCTGACGACGGCACCGTATCGATATACGATGCCGACCCATTTGTTCATTTGAAAACAGTGAAAGTTCATCGTAAGGCGGTGAATTCTGTGTGTATTCATCCGTCGGGGAGGTTGGCGTTGTCTGTAGGAAGAGATGAATGTGTGGCTATGATTAATTTGGTTAGAGGAAGGAGAAGTTTTTACTCTAGGTTGGGTAAAGAAGCTTCTTTGGTTAATTATAGTGATACTGGTGAAAAGTTTTATATGGTTATGGATGACAAAATTTCTGTACATGAATCTGAAGATGCCAAAATTGTTCTAGAGCTTGATAATAGGAAGAAGGTGCTTTGTGCCACTCCCGGGACGGTGAGTTTCAATTGAACTCTGCTCAATTTTTGTGGCGGCATATGCATTGATTATTTAGTGTGCTACATTTTGCTTATCTACTTGATTTACTGATTATCATTCTTTTAGTTTCTAAAGTGTATTGAACTGGACTAATGCCAAAATTATTCACCATGGTATCCCGTACCTATCTTTTTTTAATAATTGTTTAGGGGGTGTTGGAATATTTTTCTTCATTGATTTGACTTTGTCACCTCAATGTTAGCATAATGATAGGAAGAAGAGGTTCGACCAGTAGCGAGTAGAATAGCGATGGCTACTGGATTTTGTTTGCAAATAGTACTAGATTTTTCCATCTGTGGTGAGAGCATGTTGGTTGTGATATTGGATGTTATTACTTTTTAACTCAAATAGCCATCGGAGAAGCTTAGCTAGCTAGTTGAAGTCCTCAACTTAACTTTTCAGAACACAGTATGTTGCCTATATCTGTCGCCAGCAAATCCTGTCACTTATAGTTCGTTGTTTCCCCATTGATTGAGCACATTCTAAATTTTGTTATAAGTTTCCAGGTGGCATATAATAGGTTAATTGAGAAACCCTGGACTAGGCTGGAATTTTTTAAGCTTGAGAATTTGAGATGGGATATTGTCAAACCAAATAAAAATCAGATATCATGACCCAAAAGAATAAGATTGGTCTCAGGAAGCTACCCACTTTGCATGTTGTCTTAGGTTTCATGCGTAGTGCTTTACTGGTGGTTAAATAGATACCTGCTACAGTTTATGGGCCGTATGCAAGTTCCTTACATATTTACAAGTTACAAATGCAGTACTTTATTATATATCTAGAAATGAGTCTCTCATGTGTCTTTTTCCTGGCTAATTCATCCCATCATTTTTATTCTACAATGGTGGAGTCGAGACAGCTGTCAAGCACCTCATCTTATCCACATGGTACTTACTATGTTCACGGATGCGGGTACTAGGTAGCTTTGTCCACCACGACTTAAAAAGATAGGAAGAAATTACCTAACATTTTTTGTTGTCGATTCCAATTTCATTAACCACTAGACCGCACCTTGGGGTGCTTCTTATCCCATCCTTTTTCCCTGCATATTGTACATTCTCTTTATTTTTTCTATCATCTTGGGTTTAGTTTCCTACCACCTTACTTTCAGAGCACGGGGGCAAACATTTTTGGTTTATATATATTTAATGGAAAGATTAGTTGAATGCCACAGCTTTTTTTCTCCAATTCGTTGATTTACTTAAAGGAATATTTTACAGCATGGTATTTTGTTTACTGGGGGAGAGGAGCGCAATATTAAAGCTTGGGACATAACTAGTGGGAAAGTTGCATATAGCATTGAAGATGCACATTCCACCCGTGTGAAAGGCATTGTTGTTTTATGCAATAACAATGATGGGGATGCTGAAGAAAACCAACACATAGTAGCATCTGCATCATCAGATGGGATCATACGTGTTTGGGATGTTCGCATGACTAGGAAAGAGAAGCCAATTCCACTGGCTGAGGCCAATACAAAATCCAGGCTGACTTGTCTTGCTGGATCATCCATCAAATGTGAGTCTTTCTTTTCTGATTTTCCCCCCTCTGATTGTTTACCTAAGTTTAGATGATTCAGATAGTCACTGCTTTGGCTGCTAACTGTTTGATCAGATGAACGTTTGTGCTCCATCCTTTTGTGTTTTACTTGCTCATGAGAGAAAAATGATTGTAGAATCCTTTAATGGGTATTCTTCTAATTTGCGTTTTGTCGTAATGGTTGGTATGCTTCTTGCTTAGGAGGTAATGGATATGTTATCAGTCTATCATTGCAAAACTTAAAATTGCCATCAAATTTTATTTCTTCGTTTAGGGGACCAGTGTCAGGGGAGAAGTATCCTTGAATTAGTTCACAGTAGCTAACCAGCCTATTATCAATTCGGCTGGAAAAAGAGTTACTATTGGTCTGTTGTAAACCATAGGCGAGACTACTATAAATTGCATTGAATGTCTTCCTAGCTACATGATGAAACACTTCACTGATTTTGTTCTCATTGTCGTCATTCAGCTGTGAAAAGGCCACTGGTAGGAAATACTGCATCAAATGAACAACAACTCGATGCAGGTGAAGAATCCTAGTGCTGTAATCGCTAATAACAATCACATAGTTTGTCTGCTGTCTTTTTACTTTAATATTTTCCCCTTTGAAGTTGTTGGAATCATAATTTTGTTAGTTAAAGGTGGATCAATCAATATATCTTTCCTGGCTTTTTGGCTGAGATCAAGTAGAGGTGGATCAGTCCATATATTTTATGATTCTTGTAATACATGTATGATTTAACGAGCAGTTCTCCTTATATTTATGTTTTGGTTACTTTGATATCTCGCCTGTTTTAAGGTCTTCCCTACACCTATGGGACGTTAATTAAGCATTTTTGGATGCATATGACTGCATTCTGTTGTAGTTTAGCTCTTCTCCAAATCTCCTACTAATTCGCAGTATTTGGCCGGAATTGGCCTCTGATTACCCTTGTGGTCTCACTTCAGCATGTTATGTTTGGTTATCATGTGTTTCTACTCTCAAGGGAACATCACTTTACACCTGAATACTTGCAGTATGAGTAATTATATTCACTATGGAATTTATGATGCTATGATAAATTTGATGCTCGGCCCGTGTGAGTTAATATTGCCGCTGCTCAGAAGTAGAATACTCTTAAGTGCATGACCATCCATCCTTGATATATCAATAATTATTAACTAGAACACTACACAAGCGAACCCCCGGCAGAAACCTGTGCTGAACAAGTTGGTACCTAAAATTAGGAGTCTTTGCCTCTTCAAAAAATAGGATTAAGTCAATCCGTTCTTACCAGCTTAGCTTCAAAGCTCATTAAGACCATACTTAAACTATGGGTTCAAGTCCTTTTTTACTACCTTCCTAAAGTTACAAGAATCATGACACATCCTGCGCTCGGAAAAGTCTCTCAATGGGATGGAAACTTTTTCAAATTACGTTAATATAGGTTTTAAATAAAATGTTCTCGAAATTGCATATATCATTCCTTACAATTTCTGGATATCATTCGGTATATCCTTGAAAGATTTTAGCCAAAAGTGTCCCTTTCTATTGAGATAGGTTTATTTTTGTCTTTAAAATATACTCGAGGAACGCGCTTGTAAACAGTAGCGAAATCATTGGAAGAGAGATGTGAGCGTCAATCATTTTGTCAGCATGTTCAAAAAGTGCTTTCAGCTCTTTTACAGTCAGTTACTATGATTGATTGGGGAGTAAGCATCTTTAGTCCCTTAAGTTTTTTAAAGTGACGCACTTTTGATCTAGCTAACAAAATGAGGCTAACTTGGGGTTAAAACTAACGGTTGTGCATGTCACGTACAAAGACCAGCACAAAACCTTTTCTTCCATTCTCCGTTATTCACAATCACTTGAATTTCTCTCATTTGGAAACAAAGGAGGAAAAACGAAACTTCTCCACGGGAATTTTTCTGCAGCCTACCTTCAGAGGCTCAAGAGCCATGCCAATTCATCACTGCTCTGCATGTCATATTCTTATTCTACTAGTTCTTTGAATTTCTTTATGATCTTACTTTGATAATCTGAACGTTCTTCACATCCTTCTCCATTATTTGAATTTTATCTGTTCACACATTCATACAAAATTTTGCAGATATTTCTATTTAACCCATCTTCTTTTCTTTTTCCAACGAGCTCTAAACGTGTTGATTCCACTTTTCACAACACCAACAAAAATAATTGGGAAACGAACTATTTCCAAGAAAACAAGAAAAGAAGCAATAAATCTTTGAAACCCCAAATGACACAGAAGTTATATCCTGTGGCTTTCTCCTTCAAAGTTGAAGAGAATATAAACAAAGAACCACATAAATTCAGAGAAAGGGAAGCTGAAAAAGAAACATTTTTCACTTTTACCCGTTGTATCTCAGTAGCTTAGGCTTTGTTTTCTTTTAGTTTTCCACTTGCTGATTTAAGGAATTTAACTGGCTTTATCTGTTTTTACCTAAAAAATTACATTAAATCTTTTCAAGAAAACGATTACATTCGGGATAAATCATGAATAATGGAGAATGGAGGAAAAGGTTGTGTGGCTGGTCTTTGTATGTGAGATGCACAACCGTTAGTTTTAACCCCAAATTAACCCCAGTCTGTTAGATACATTAAAAGTGCTCCACTTTAGTAAACTTAAGGGACGAAAGATGCTCATGGTTATATTTAAAGGACAAAAATAAACCTACCTAAATAGATAAGGGACACACGTTAAGCGCATTGATCCTCTATTTACTAGGCAACCAATCCAAATTGTTCTCACTAGCGACTCCGCGTATAACCTCTACGACTCTTCATTATTGTAGCACAAAAGTTGAGTGTCACGAACAAAATCCCACCAAGTCGTGATGACACCTAATCCAACCCGCTAGGTAAGCCAAACAATTTAACGAGAAATCATCAATAAATAATAAATAAGATTGCGAAAATCAATGCAACTATCCCAAGGACTAGTAATACAAGTCATGAGCTAATAAGATTTAGATTTAGAATGTTGGTACGAAGAAAATATAATATTCATTTGAATATACATAAATAGAAGTACAAATCCTAAGCTATCATGAACAAGTGATAACTTGTCCCTGGAACGCTGGTTCATCTCTAATGCTATTCCTCCATAACAGCTAAGATCCAGAATCTGCACGCAAGGTGCAGAAGTATAGTATGAGTACATCTGACTCCATGTACTCAAGTAGTATCTTGACTAACTTCAGTGAAATAGTAACAGGGTTTTTAGTCCAAAGATTCTCACTTTAAATTACATGTGCAACTCAATAACATGTATAATACAAGAGAAGTATCTAAGAAAATAGTCATAAAGCAACATATATCAATAATAATGGTGCAAAATCGAAGAAGAGGTAATGAGTATCATTTCATAGAACAACTTATATCAATAATAAAGATGCACAATCGAAGAAGAGGTCATGAGTATCCTTTTCTAATTAAACAAGTCAAAACAAATACGACTTCCACCAACTTAGCAAACAAAAGAGACATGCACCAAGTAGTGTGTGCTCAAATACTTCTACATGGATATAAGCGTCCATATATGAAAATGATCCAATTTCATATAAATTTCCAAATAGGATGTTTATGAAACCTTCACATGACTCCAACATATCAATGTATGGTGATAACTCTCCCTTTTAATTAATTCGACACTCTCCAAGTGTCCAACAACTCATTACCAAGTCGCATGCATATTCAAAATACATCAATTAGCATATAAAGAAGATATGCATAAATAAAGGATGTAAATGCATGAATATGCACAAAGAATTCGCTTGAATGGTCAAAGCTTTCACCTTTATGCTCAATAACACATCACATCGGATCTCAATCACAGTCAGCCAGAAATCCATCGGTTTCTCACAACTTTATGCCATCAAGAGAGAAACATAAGAGGGCGACCCTAAGGGTATGGATCCATATCCACACTCTACACGACAATGACCTCGTGCAATAATAGTGACAAAGTCACTTCAACTGCATGATATCGTGTCGAACAACATCAATATCACAACAATCGCACGACAGATTCCTTATGCCACTGTAATAACAGTCTCACAATAACTACATGGTAGAGACCTTATGCCATAATCCTCAGACCATATTAGAGAGGCATACACAGGAACATATGCATATGAACAAGATATAGCATATGTAGGTAGGAACAATCATGCAAGACTGTATGCATGTATATAAGAGATGATCTCTAGATAGGATGTACGCTGTGTACGTATGACTACGGTCCCAACATATAATCCATCATCCAAATAATCATCGTGCCCAAACAAGCATCAAAATCTCAAACGTATTCTTTAATAGGGGTAAGGAAGCTCAAGTAATCATACAACAGTTTTAAGGTATATCACAAGAATAATATGTGCGAGCGTGTGTTCTTAATAACAAATGTAACTATGACTAGATCAAATACATCAATAATCTATATGAATAGCTCATAATTCCCAAATCAAGATATCCTTAACCTAAACATCATCTTTAGCATGGTTTATTGTGCTCATATAGTCATTAAATTGAGTAAAACATAGAGCAAGTAGAATACATAATCAAACAAGGCATAAAATAGTCTACAATTTACCCCGAGCATGAATAAACTTGGCACATATATACACTCGTCACCCTGCATATACATCACTTTCGTATGTAGCAAACAGTGCTAGTTATTGGAAACAATTTTCTCAATCAAAGCTAGACAAGAGACTTATCTCATCTAGGCTAGTCTAAAGCTTCAAACCCCGCTCTTCCTTTTGAAATCTTTCTAACTAGCTCAAATCTAGCCAAACTTCAATGAAGGAAGTCAACCAATGCTATAGGAAGCAATCCCAATTAATAAATCTCGACCTTCAAAGAATTTCTAAAGTCACAAAAGTCAATCCAGGCCTACGTGTCTGAAATCTAGAACCAATATCAAATCCTGATGGCCCATGATCTGCCGAGTCCAAATATATGATTAGAGTCCAAATCGGGGTCCATATTCATGTTCAAAATCCCTAAATTTACCCTTTTCAGTTATACCAAAAACCCAAATTTCTGTACATCAAATCCTTGATCCAAAGGCAAAAAAATATTTAAATCGAGTAGTGTATAGTATATCCATAGTAAGATGACTTACCCCAACGATTTAGTTGAATTCTTCTTCAAAAATCTCCCAAATTGGAGTTGTGTAGCTCTCAAAATGACCAAATGAGTGAAAATCACGAAATTGGGGTATTTATACCAGAAGTCTGAACAATGCACAACTATAGTAGTCAGTTGTCACGACCCAAAATCCCACCTTAAGCCATGATGACACCTAGCCATACTTGCTAAGAAAGCCAGCTTGACTTAGTCCTATGTACCAAACTAGCCAACTGGTGAACTTACTTGGACAACGGCCTTCGGTGTGCCTCCAAGTGAGCTAAACTACCCATGAATTTTCGGCTAGGAGAATCCGCGACAACATTAGCCTTCTCTGGATAATAGAGGATATCGATGTCGAAGTTCTTGAGTAACTCAAGCCATCTCCTTTATCTTAGATTAAAATCATTCTACTTGAAGATGTATTGAAGACTCATATAGTCCGTGAATATGTCCACATGGACCCCATAAAAATAGTGGTGCCATATATTCAATGCAAACACCACCGTCACAAGCTCTAAATCATCAGTTGGATAATTCTTCTCATGGTTCTTGAGTTTCCTGGAAGCATAAGAGATCACCTTGCAATGTTGCATTAGCACACACCCAACTCCAACCCTTGAAGCATAAGAATATACCACAATCCCATCTGTACCTTTCGGTGGGGTCAACACCGGTGTCGTATTCATCTTGACTTCAACTCTTGAAAGCTTCTTTCACAAGCGCCTGGCCACTTGAATTTAGCTGCCTTCTCCATCAATTTAGTCAATGGAGAGGCAAGAGAAGAGAACCCCTCCACAAACCTTCTGTAATACCCAGCTAAACCCAAGAAACTGCAAATATGTATCGGAGTTGTAGGCCTCGGCTAATTCTTCACAACTCCAATCTTCTGAGGATCAACCTTGATTCACTCGCTGGAGACAACATGACCTAAGAAAGTGACAGACCCAAGCCAAAACTCACTTTTGAAAACTTTGCATATAAATTGTGCTGATACATAGTCAACAACACTGCCCTGAGGTGATCTACGTGCTACTCTCAACTTCGTGATTACACAAGAATGTCGTCAATAACACAATGAAAAAAGAGTCGAGGAAGGGCTTGAATACTCGATTCATAAGGTCCATAAAAGCTGCAGGAGCATTCGTTAGCCCAAAAGACATCACCGGAAGCTTAAAGTGCCATACCGGGTCTTGAAAGCTGTTTTCGGAATATCCTGCTCCATGATCTTCAATTGATGATACCCCGATCTCAATTCAATCTTGGAGAAGTACTTAGCATCTTGAAAATTATCATAGTAGTCATCTATCCTCGACAGCGGGTACTTGTTCTTGATTGTGACCTTGTTGAGCTACCGATAGTCAATACATATTGTCAGTGACGCATCATTCTTCCTTACAAAAAGAATCGGTGCAAAAATGAATCCCAAAATAAAAATCAATCTCCCTATCTGGCGGGATCCCAAGGAGCTCATCAGGGAAGGCCCCTAGAAATCCATTCACAACTAGCACAGACTCAAGTGTAGGGACCTTAACATCGTGTCTGTAACCCGGACCAAATGGTAAATACACCCCTTGTTGATCATCTTCTCTACCTTAAGGTAAGAAATAAACCTACCCTTTGGCATGACATTATCCCCCTTCAACTTAATTATTGATTCATTTGGAAATTCAAACCTAACGATTTTGGTTCGGAAATCAAGCTTGGCATAATATGAGTGAAGCTAGTCCATCCCCATTATCATATCAAAATATGCCATCACCAATTCAACGAGATCGGCCGCAGTGTCTTGACAGGAACTGTGACAATACAATCCTTATAAAGTCGTGTAGCCATAATAGACTTACCAGCTAGAGTAGATACGGAGAACGACTCATAAAGCTGTTTCAGTTTTATCCGAACCCCATAAAAATATAAGAAGTGATATATGACAAGGTAGCACCAGGATCCATAAGGGTGTACACATCAAGAGATTGGACAGTCAGTATACCCGTGACAACATCTGGAGAAGTCTTTGAACTCTGGCGACCCCTCATAGCATAGAACCAGCTAGGTCCTCCCGAACCCTGTGCACCACCCTCTAGAAGTACCTTGTTCTGTCAATTTCTTCCACCAACTCCTCAATGCTTTGAACAACCCAAAAGTCCGTACCACGACGATCTATGACATTCCAACACACTAGCCTACCTCGGCACCCCCAAAACCTCGAGTTCTTGGAAAATTTTTACGGGGCATTACATCCTCCCTCGCTTAGGATCATTCGTCCTAGATTGAGGAATAGAGTCCGCTCAAAACACCCAACACGGTTTCTCCCACACACCGGAAATTTCAAATTTGACTCACTCCTATTTTAAAATATTTCGCTAGAGTCTCCCCTATATTTGGGCCTATCCACATGTCAGAGAACCTCAGAAACCAATCCCAATAACATATTCATATCCCAACAATGTATCACAACATGAAAATAACATCGACCATAACATCATAAGCATTATATTACGAAAAAGGAGCATCCTCAATATAAACTGTAAAAGTTGAACATAATTTATAGAAAGTAAGCTCGTAACATCATTTTAAAACACAACTACTTAGTTATTCAAACAAATGAGGTTGTTTCTTTTTCATCTCTTCCTTGACCTCCCAGGTGGTCTCTTCAACTTGTTGGTTTCTCGATTGCACCTTCATGGAGGCAATATCTTTATTCCTCAGCTTTCGGACCTGCCTACCAAGAATGGCAACCGGAATCTCCTCATAAGTCAATTCTTCAGTTAACTCAATAGCCTCTACCAAAACAATGAGGGATGTATCTCCAACCTCCTTCTTTCTGCAACAGAGACACATGAAACACTGGATGCACTAAGGACATCTCTGGAGGTAGCTCGAGCCAGTAAGCCACTTGACCAATCCTCTAAATGATTTTGTATGATCCGACATACCTCAGACTCAATTTCCCTTCCTTCCCAAATTGCATTATACCCTTCATGGGGGAAACCTTCAAGAATACCCAATCATACTCTTTGAACTCCAAATCTCTGCGACACACATCTGAATACGACTTATGGCAACTCTGAGTAGTTTTTAACTGTTCATTAATGGTCTTAACCTTCTCTATAGCCTAATGCACGAGGTCTGGTCCTATTAACTCTGCTTCTCCAATTTCGAACCACCCAATGAGAGATCTATATCTCCTACCATATAGAGCCTCGAACAGTGCCATCTGAATGCTAGTATGGTAACTGTTGTTTAGGGAAATTCTATCAGCGGCAAATGGTCATCCCAGCTATCCTTGAAGTCAAGAACACAAGCATGCAACATATCTTCAAGTGTTTGAATAGTCCACTTGGCTTGTCCGTCTATCTATGGATGGAAGGTTCTACTAAGATTCACCTTAGCACCAAAACCCTGCTGAAATTTCTTCCAAAAATTAGATGTGAACTGTGCCCCCTCATCATAGATGATAGAAACTGTGGTACCATGCAACCTGACTATTTCCTTTATATACAACTGAGCATATTGTTCTGTTGCGTCGATAGCCTTAATAGGTAAGAAGTGTGCTGATTCGGTGAGCCGGTCAACAATCACCCAAATAGAATCAGGCGTGCGAGTTAAACCTACCACAAAGTCCATATTGATCATCTCCCACTTCCATATCGGAATTTCTATATTCTGTGCCAAGTCACCAAGCTTCTAGTGCTCGGCCTTCACTTGTTGACAGCTCAGACATCTAGCTACAAATTTTGCTTTGTCCCTTTTCATATCATTCTACCAATAAACCTCGTTGAAATCGTGGTACATTTTCGTAGAGCCCGGGTGCATAGAATACTTCGAACTGTGAACCTCGATCATATGTCTTTCCCGGATACCGTCTACATTTGGAACACATAACTGCCCTAAGATGATCAGCATGGTTCTCTTGACTTCGCGAATGCAGAAGGATGTTATCAATGAACACTATCACAAAAGAGTCAAGGAAAGGCTTAAAGACTCGATTCATAAGATCCATGAAAGCTGCCGGGTTTCGTTAGCCTGAAAGACATCACCAAAAATTCAAATTCCCATATCGGGTCCTGAAAACTATTTTCCGGATATGCATTCACAACTGGCACAAACTCAAGTGTAGGGACCTTAACATTGGTGTCCATAACCCAGAACAAATGGTAAATACACCCCTTGTTGATAATCTTCGCTGCCTTAAGGTAGGGAATAAACCTACCCTTTGGCATGACATCATCCCCCTTCCACTCAATTACTACCTCATTTGGAAATTGAAACCTAACGATTCTGGTTCGGCAATCAAGCTTGGCATAACATGAGTGAAGCCAGTCCTTCCCCATTATCCTGTTTATAAATGTGGTGCACAACACACCCATAAATAAGACTCTACTAGACATGACTTGCAGACTTCCTAGGATAGATCTGCTCTAATACCAAGTTTGTCACAGCCAGCCTTGGGGGTTGTGGCCGGCACCCTAAGGGTCGATTAAAACAACTACAGTACTTGAATACCACAATATACAAGTTAGGCCGACAAGGCCTCCCAATGACAATGATAATGTGGAAAGAAACAGTAAGCTGCATGCAAAAAAGGCCCAACACAACATATATACATAAACTAAGATCGACGAGACCATCATGAGTATATCAACAACTGACAAGGCCCGACAAGGCCGCACAAAACATATATACCACAACCTCTACTCTGCAAGCCTATACAAATAATAGTATGTGTCATCATATTAAGATAGGACCCCGACATAACTGAAATAGCTATATGCATATAAAGTAGAACCTACCGACTCTGTACAGCTACTCCAAATAAGGGGAGATCGACAACCAACAATTAGAAATAGTTACCCCTACTGAAGAGGTATGTCGGTCTGTCTACCTGCACCTACGGGCATGAACACAGCGCCCCAGAAGGGATGTCACTACGAAAGATGTACTGAATATGTAAGGCAGGTAAAAAAAGTAAATAAGATATGTAAAACCAAATGAAAAGTTATCAAATACATGTAACTCAAAAAAGGCCACTAAGGGCACACAACTGACATAACCATGAATATATGCATGTAAGTATAATCAGGCTTCTCTTTGGGGCCATATAGTATTATACTAAGTCCCTCTATGTGTTATGCTCTTAATAAACTTCCCTTCCATATAGGACGGATAATATCTACCCAACTAATTAGTGGTATGCACATATAAGTGCCTGCCCGGTCGGCTGTAGCGCGACGTAGTAAGATAATATATACATGATGCATGAGACACATGGATTAAAAATACGGAGTAAATTGGAGTGATGTAAGGTCGGTAGCCTCTGAATACGTTATGATACTAATGTCATCAACACAAGACTTGGCCGCTACAAGAATATACAATCATATACTTCCCATAAGCCTTCCATGATCTTGGGAATAGTTCATGGCATCAAGATGGAAACATATCAACTTGCTCAACATGACGTGAAGGAAAGGGAATTAACATCTTTAGAACTTAGTTTTAGAGTTGCTTCCTTTAGGGTATTCATTTTCACGAGAGTATAGTTGGGATCATGCTAGAAAAGAGAGAAGATGAAGAAACCCTATCATACCTTTATGATGCTTCGCTTTCTTTGCCACAACAACCCGCTCTTTATGATTCAATCTCGACCTATAATCATAGAATAATGCTTATATCAAAATTTGCCAATCCTAATATACGTATCTAAGTGACGGGTGTTGATACCCAATTTTGCCCTCACATTTTATAAATATGATGTACACTTTCAAAATATCATTTTGCACTATTACCTTATTTACATGGATCATATAAGTATTTTCTATAATTTTCCATAATTTTTAAAGCTTTAAAATTGATTTTCTAGCATTTAAATTACTTGAATGTGTATTAATTATCCTTTAAATTATTTTGTGATAAATTAATCATCCAAATTTACTACTTGCATCCACATATATATATTTCATAATATTTTTACTTCATTTCATATAATTATATTTGTATTTTCTAAGCTATTTATATAATTTTGCAATAATAGCCTATATGCTATGCATAATTACGTTTATTACATTATTCATGCTAAAATAGTATTTTAATATTTTTATAATGTTAAGTTATTATTTTCAATTATTTTATTGCATAAGTAATATTTTATTATTTATTAATTATTATTATTTAAATAATTTCATGCATTTGATTCTTAGCCCAATTTTATGCTAATTTTCGGACAAAAAACAAGCACAAGGCACCTGACCCATTCATTTCGCCATTCAGAAGACCAAACCAAACGAGCCAGCCACCTAACTCGGTCTGGACCCACTTTTTTAGAATTGCCCCACCTTTTAATCTTGGCCGTTGATCTCAAATTATCAACGGTCCAAAAGAGAACCCTCACTCTCCTTATATCCTTAACCCCAACCCTAGAGATCATTTCCCTCACCCAGCTACCCCTGCATCCTCTCATCACTTCCTTTCGTCTCTCAAACCTAAACCCTAGTGACCGAAATTCGCACCCTTTTTCCTCTGCACTTTTCCCTCGAACCAGAGTTCTTATTACCTTTTATGAACGCTTACCACTTTGATATGGTAATACTAAGTATCGTTCCATACATGGAAGGTGTATTTCGTGTAAATTGGGGCCAAATGGGCTCGTTCTTGAAGATCTTGTTGGTTTTCGACTAGGTACATCAAAGGACACGGAGCATCTCTCCGATTGGGCAATTTCCATCGAGTCCGGCTTAATTAGGGTTTTCCCTACTCGTTTCCCTAAATCCGAATTGAAATCGATTTGCATGTGGTCTTTTCCTTATTCTGTATGACTGATTTTCTTTCCTTATTATGTGCGATTTGTCTTCTTTCCATTTTTGTTTACTTGTTATTAGTACTATATAAACCCCTCCCCTAATTTTCTTTAGAGGGACCTCATTACTGCTATTAATCTCACTGTTCTCTTCTTTCACTCATTCTCTCACTCTGTTACACTCGAATGTTTTTTGAAACTGTTGAATTCTTGTCCAGCTAAAAGCCAAGGCCATAATTCCATTAAACAACCTCCTACGGTGCAACCACTGCTCGGAGCCCTTCTCGATGCTCTTGCGAACTCTGAAGCAATACGGATTTGGGGTTTCACTGTCTTCCTTCAATTGCTGCTACTAAATCACTACTGATATTCTAAGTTCCTCACTCTTTTGCTCGTTTATCTTACTGGTTAGTGTTCTCTACCTTTACAATTCAAATTACATCCCTCCTATATGATGATGTCTATGTGAATTGTGTGTGCCACTATTGTTTGACTCAGTTTCCCTGCTCTTTATGAATTTCTAATGTTGTATAATTATCACTTGTTCTACTGACTGTTAGTCTCGATGATGTTTCTTCTACAATTCTGTGTGTTCTGATATTACCTAAGTCCAAAGCTTCTAGATGGGTTTTGGCCCTCTTAAGTGTTACTTGACTTTCATATTAACCTTGAATTTTGCATAGTTTCATCTACCATGAGTCCCTGTATCACCTTAGATTTCCTAAATCCCTTCTTGAGATGATTGATGTCTGCCTAGAATTTGAATGTGTTAAGTCTCTCATAGTTGAACTAAGTGGGTGTTTGTAAGTTGATTTGGACTGTGCCTGCTAGTCTGCCTGCTTGATTACCAATTAGCTGTGACCATTCCTTCCTTATATTTCATATTGTGTGCAATCATATACGATCTGATAAATCTCCTTAGAATTAATCCATGATCGTATGAAATCTTGCATGAAAATTCTGTCTAAGCTTTCAGACTAAGCATGACTTATGTTTATACCTTTAGTGAATCCGAACAAAGTTTTAGTTGTTCTATGTTACCGTAATTCTATTATCATGATGAAATCCTACCATGCTAGTGTTAAATTTACTTGAGTCTAATGCCTTTAGGTAATCCTGGATGCAATAACTGAACTTATCATACATGATCAACCTGCATAATCTCTGGTTTTTTTTAGAATTAAATGAATACATGCTAGTTACTCTGCCACACCATGTAATTGTGTCTATATGATTGTTTTGTAGGACTAGTTTCAAGTATGTCTTACATTAGATCCTCCTGGTAAACCTCCTATATTTGAACTCCTACTGAACCATTTCTGTATCATGTTTGTCTTAAACCCCCGTCTATTGAAATCTCTTTGAGAGTTTTGTTCCATTTCTTATTCATATGCTTATTTACCTCTAGGATATCATGTTTAACAAGTCCAGTTTCTTCATTAGCTACAACACCTAAGTATTCCCCCGTGTATACGTCTATGTCTGAAGTTGTTTGAGTAATTAATTTGCGTGGGCTATTACTTGTGGCATAAGCAAGACAATTGTCTTCGCATTTGTGCCTGATTTAATAGGCCATATGTGTTGTTAGACCTAAGTATTGGATTCAGGTGATTGCTAATTATCCTTGTGAGCTTGGGATTTGGGATTGTTGGTAGTCCGGAGAGCAAGACTGCGGAAGGCCCAGAAAGTCGAAAGATTCCTTTTTGTTAGGCTTATAGATGTCCTATTGGGCTTATGACTGTTTATTCTGTTTACATTATTTATTTGGTCTGTAATAATTTGTAATAACGAATAATTGGGAGATTAGTAAAAGGGGGCTGGGGTATTCTAATACTTGCATGAAAGGGTAGAAAGCATGCCTATAGGGTCTATGTGTTCTATTTACTATTACGTCTAGCATGCCCTATTTGTTGCCCATGAATAGGAACCATGCCTATAGGAATCACATACACACTTCACTTAACTTGTCAAATATGCTACACTTGTTTCCATGTCTACTATTCAACTCTTTTAGTTAATATGTCTATAGGATACAATAATACAATACTTTCACTAATCTAGATACCATGATTATAAGGTTTAATAATTGATCAACTGCTTCATGTTACTTTCCCACTTAGATGACATGCCTATATGGATGAAGTGTCAAAAATCAAGTCTAATTGTCAAACATTAGAAATCCTACCTATAGGTTATTCTCACTCGCCTAGAAGAGTTGTTTATGAAATTAACGTTGTTAATGCTGGACTCTCAAAGCTGTTTCACTGCCTAATTATGCAACTATTAGAAATCATGCCTATAGGACAATGTCACCCCTAATACGCATATCTATAAAATCAGCACTATTAATTCTGAGCTCTTAAACAGTTTTACTGCCTCATTGCATAAACAACTTAGCGATCATGCCTATAGGGTTTGTAATACCTATAATCTGTGGATTCATTAGTCAGAAACAATAACTCTGCTTGTACGATGCTCGAATTCATAATCATCTAGAGGCCATGCCTATAGGACTTAATGGCTCTAAGTCTTAATTATGAAATTGTCTATTGCCTAATATAAGAATCTGATCGCGTGCTTTTGTGATTACGTGTGGAGGTCAATTTGAGCCTTTCATTGCAATTGTATGCGGTCCTATTTGTTTTGAATGTTGCCTAGTTTTATCATTTTGAGCGACCTAAGTAAAGTCTAGAACCACCTAATAGTATGTTTAACACCTCTTGGACCATAAGCATGGGTAGTGCATGCATAGGATACAATTTAGAATTGAATTAGAACGCCTTAAGTAATAACTTCAACATAGTAACTGGGTAGCAGGAGATGATAGTCTATACCCGTTGAATAATATGAGCAACCCCTACCCTAAGGGAGTTGCGAAGTATTATTAATGTTGCACGGGGTGATCCTTTAGGCTAAAAATCTTAGGACCACCTATCCTTTATATACTTGCTGTTCATACTTAGTCATAGATCAGCACAATTGTACTCCATGTGATTTTTTAAGACTTGTATCAATTATTCATAGAGTTAATTCTTATGTTATAATAGAGTCTTCAACTTCTACATCTTTCCTTGCTTATTTACTCACCTAGCTTAATTATCTAATCCACATATTATAAAATTCGGCAGGGGCCCACAGTTGCGGACCTCGAAAAGTGCCTAACACCTTCTCTTTGAGGTAATTTGAGCCCTTACCCGATCTTTGGTGATATAGACTAATCAAATAGATTTATCTGCAAATAGGTGCCCTAACGCACCTTAATAATTGTTAGGTGGAAGCTTTTCTCTTTTAATACCTCATTTAAAAGAGTTGTCACATGTCGAAACCTGCTTTCACGAGAAAACGGGCGCGACAACGGGTAATTTCTACGATGAGTTGGACGGCATTTTTCTTGTATTTATTACATTTTCCAGTTCCATAGTGATCACAATATCAACAATCCAACCTAAGTCAAGTTCATGTACATCAATTTCCAACCAACAATCCATTACATCAAATAGCAATCTCGGCTTATAAGGTCATAAGGTTATTCTTTCATTTTTTTCGGTTCATTATCAAAAACAATTTAAAGATAATCATATTCTCAATATTAATCTACAGCTAGAATGCCTATTCAACCCCTTTTCAACACAAGCTACAATGCCAATTATCAAAACCTAGTCATAATTTCATGAATTCCCAACCTTACGCTCACATGCAAGCCAATTTTATCCAATTGCATGTATAAGGGGATGAGATCTTACCTCAAAATATCTTCAATTCTAGCCATGTTTAGTTTATCTCCACCTTAATTCCAAGAATATGAAGTAAGACTACGATCTCACAGTGACCACGAACTTTCCGAGACCCCAACTTGTGTAGATTCCCTTGGATTTGATATATATTGATGTATATATCTTAGAGAGAGAGAGAGAGAGAGAGAGAGAGAGAGAGAGAGATAAGTTTTAGAGAGAAGGAGGATCCCTTTTAGGGGCAAGTTAGAAAGAAAGAAATTTGGCCTAGCACCTATATATACTAAAGCCACTGTTTCAATGTAGGCCGTACTTTTGTATGGGCCGTAACTGGCACAATACTTCTGTAATTTGTGAACTGTCTGTTGCATTGGATAGAAGACTCTCTGAACTTGAATTTAAGAGGTTATCCATCCCACAATTCCTTATATACTATAATATATAACTCTTCCAAGTTGGGCCAAAAATCCTGTTCGAAATTCGGCCTGTCCTTCCTAGAGTTTCGACTAACTTAATTTTCTTTCATTCGTTTGACCCCGAACTCATACTAATCATTCATAACACTTGTTTAAAATTATTTTCATCCAAATATGGGATCTTAGCCTCACCGAGCTTCATGTTACTTTACTTACGACGCATACGAGCAGGAAAATATATGGTATTACAGCGGAAGTCTCTGATGATCTATGTAAACCTCACAAGACACACCATACAAGTAATGCCTCCATATCTTGAGCGCGTGAACAATAGTTGCTAACTCCAAATCATATTCCGAATAGTTCTTCTAATGGGGATTCAACTGGCGCGATGCATAGGCAATCACCCTATCGTCCTGCATCAAACGACAACCAAGAAACTCTTGATATCTCTAGCGGTAGAAGGTCTGGGCCAAATCTGAATTGCCTAAATCTTTTTCGGATCCACCTTGATCCTATCACTAGAAACCACGTGGCCCAAGAATGCCATTGTGTTCAACCAAAAGTCACACTTGGAGAACATACCATACAACTTCTTCTCCTTCAAAATCTGGAGCACAAATCTTAGATTCTACTCGTGCTCCTTAGCACTATGGGAATATAGCAAGATATCATCAATGAACACAACGATAAAAGAATCCAAATAAGGCCGGAACACACAATTCATCAAATGCATGAAAGTTGCTGGGGCATTGGTCAAAGTAAATACATCACCAAAAACTCATAATGCCCATAACAAACCCTGAAATCTGTCTTAGGGATGTCTGAAGCCCTATCTTCAATTTGTGATAACCCGATCTCAAGTTAATCTTTGAGAACACCTTGGCACCCTGACGCTGATCAAATAAATCATTAATGAGAGGCAATTGATACTTGTTCATGGCGGTCACCTTGTTCTACTGCCTATAGTAAATACCACATCCTCGTATAACCATCATTCTTTTTCACAAACAACTTTGGTGCACCCCAATATGATACACCAGGCTTGATGAACCCCTTATCCAACAACTCTTGCAAGTTTTCCTTCAATTCCCTCAACTCAGCTGGAGTCATGCAATATGGTGGAATAGATATGGGCGGAGTACCCGACACCAAATAAATAAAAAAATCAATATCCTTATCGGGTGGCATGCCCAGTAGGTCTGCAGGAGGTACATCAAAAAACTCCCTCACTATTGGAACTGATTGAGCAATCGAAGCATCAACACTAACATCTCAACATATCTAGATACGGTAAACACCCCTTCTTATCCGTTGAGCCTTCAGAATTTTGATCACTCTCTAGGAGCATGATCAAGAGAACCTCAAGTATACATATATAATATATATGCCCATGCCCAAGAAATATAGATAATAGATGCACAAGAACTTATTAATAATTATGCGAATATGTGCTCGTGGAATTTCTATATGACTACAGATGATTCAGGTAATTCAATATATCAAGAATAAGCTCCCATGCCTTCATAAATAATCATAAACCTAGGCATGATTATGTAGTCATATAAGCCAAATATATCGTGAATCAAGTAACCAAAAACAAGGCATAAAGTATCTCAATTCTTCCTCGGACATGAAATAAATTCGGTACTTGTATATACGCTTGCCATCCCATATATACGCCACCCCCAATACCTTAAACACATATCAATCAAGTCAATCCTAGGTGGTTTCCCTCTTAACAAGGTTAGGCAAGAGACTTACCTCCACCCGATAGCTAAAACTCAACAAAAAATTGCCAAATTATCAATAACGACCTCCAAACGGCTCGAATCTAGTCAAACACAACCCAATAACATAAATC
The DNA here is from genome assembly GCA_002018475.1 of Nicotiana obtusifolia. Lineage (NCBI taxonomy): Eukaryota > Viridiplantae > Streptophyta > Magnoliopsida > Solanales > Solanaceae > Nicotiana > Nicotiana obtusifolia. The sequence goes on from MCJB01007158.1 coordinate 99,813, forward strand.
AAAGCCATAGAAATCAATTGCAAAGAATAAAGCTCGAATCTTTAATCAAATCCCTAAAAATCAATAAAAGTTAACCGATGCCGACACAGTCAAAATCCGAGTTAAAGGGTAGATCCTGACTACCCATAATCCCACGAGTCCAAATATGTGCTTAGATTTCAAACCCAAGTCCAAATAGACATTAGACTCCCAAAATACACCCTCTTAAGTTGCAGACAAAAAACCAAAATTTCACTTTAAAAATCCATATTTTAGGTATATAAATCCATGGGAAATCAAGATGTAAAGTCAAATTTAGGTGAAAATTCCCTACTTCCAACGGTGTGGTGAAATTGCTATTGAAAATCCCCACCTCTCGAACTCTAGGGTTCAAAATATGAGAGAATGGGTAATATCCTAAAATAATTCACTTTACTGGTTTTGTTATAACCCATATTTGTACGTGTTAGATTACACCGTAAGATAGTATACCTTCGTTCGAGAAGAGAATTACCTTTGAGACAATAAGAGTTTAGTCCTATTGGTCCTAAACGATGCAAAGGTGTATAAGGGCGGTTAACAAGTATTAGAGGATAAACGAGTTAAGGATGTTGTAACTCGCATTTTTGGGAAAATCGAGAGGTGTTTAACATTACCAAGATGTCATGTTTTAAGGTATTTGAATGATATGATATCCATTTCATAAGTCTTGAAGTCAAACGAGTTATGAAACAAAAGTCGACAAAAGTTGTCGCAACTTAGGTTCACAATTTTACTTAAACGTTAGGTCAAATGTTTCTGCGGTTTTCTCCCAATTTACAAGGAATTACGGGGTGATCTACCTACCAAATTAAAGGTCTATGAGTCTAGTTTCCAATGCTTCAAACTGTTTGTCAATATGATCTTGGAGTATTAAGATAATTGTATTTCCGTAGAACTGCGCAAGCTGGTAGGTGACAAGTAGGTGCATCACCTACTTGCCAAATTAAGGGCTAAAATTTAAAAGCCCAAAGTCGGTTAAGAGAGGGCTTTTAAAAGCTTCTAAATCCAGATAATTCACTATTATTTCAAAACTTCAAAACCGAAAAGAACCCCATCAAACCCTCCCCAAAATAATCCCAAACAAACCCTAATCGATTTTTCCCTCTTTCAAGTTCTAGTTGAAGGTAAACCCTAGAGTTTGAGGAACCAAAGCAAGGGCTGAGTTATCTAACAAGCAAGGTGATTTTACTGATCTATTTAATATATTTTTTCTGCTGTTAATTCTTGGTAAGTCGTTCTATGTGTGTAAGAACTCACTGGGACGGTGATCGGAAGCCGTGAGTTCGAGTTATTCACTTGTAGCGAACTGTTTTGTGGACTGTTTTGTGTTGCTGTAAAGCTGCATGTTATACTACTGATTTGTGGAGTTTTGGATGAGGAAGGGTGTGGAGAAACACCATATATGTTTAGGGTTGTGGCCTTATAGTTGTTCATACCATTTCCGGATCGTTTGACACGACTATAGTGGCCATTGTACGTATGAAGTGATTGGTTTGTGCGTGGACTGTTTTGGGAGGCTCAATATGATTCTTATTGATGTTGTTTGGCTGTTTGGTGACTGTTTGGACTTGTGTGAAGTCATATATATAGGGGAGGTGCTGTCCGTTTTATCGAAAAATAGGTTACAGTCGATACATAATAGTTACGACGCCTAAACGATAACGGTAGTATCATTTCTCTTATTATAGACTAAGAAGTCGTGGAAGTTTCATAGCTTGAGATTGGAAAGTATTGCAAGGTATGTGAGACTATCCTTTTCATTCTTTTGCACGACTCTGACTGTACACAATGCAATGAACGAACCCCAAAGATACTCTACTCTTAGAAGGTAGCAGTACGTATATTGTTTCCCCTCTTATGGGAGGATTGATATGTTATTATTTCACCATGGTAGTATGACTCTTATAAGTCCAGCATGCATTATCTATTTTACTCTACCGAGCCGCGCTATAGTCGGCCGGGTATGGCACCTATTGTGCAACTATACATATGTATATGTTTTACTCTACTTAGCCGCGCTATAGTCGACAGCTATTTTACTCTACCGAGCCGCACTATAGTCAGCCGGGTATGGCACCTATTGTGCAACCACTGATCAGTTGGGTATGATAATGAGGAGGCCCACAGAGGCATATGTATGGGATGATGATGAGGCCCACAGAGGCGTATATATGTATATGATGATTTTCAAAAGGATATAAATATATGTATATGCATATGCATGTCATGCATGACATGGTTAGTCGCCCTCAGAGGCATTCAGATGGTACAGGTTGTATGTCTCTTACCCTGATGCTTATTATTGTTCTTGCATTATGTTTCCTGTTTTACATACTCAGTACATTATCCGTACTGACGTCCTTTATTTGTGGACGCTGCATGTCGTGCTGCAGGTCCGAGGGGGCAGATAGACGAAGCTCCCCCACCACAGTAGGCTACCCAGTTCAGCAGATATTGGCGAGATCCATCCTTCGGACTTGCCACAGTCTTGGTATGCATTTTGTTATACGCATTATGGGCATGTCGGGGCCCTGTTCTGACGTAGGCTGCATTATGTACGCTTTTGTAGAGGCTCATAGACAAGTGTCAATTTATGCATAGACAAGTGATGGGTTGACTTATGTACAGTCGAATTGCCTTGTCGGCAAACGTATGTAATTTGTTTTATGGTTCTGCATTGCAGCCTTGTTGTCTATATTATGTATATAAGTATGATCGTATCATGGTATAATGTCACGTATCATTATAATAATTATTCGAGATTATATGCATATGACAGCCTCAGAGCGAGATGCCGTCGCAATCTCATCTACTCCTTCTCCACCAGAGGATATAAGAAGGCATCCAGCATCTCCAGTTCCTCCAACTGGTACTACAGACCAGGATATGCAGAGTGCAGTACAATTGCTGACCAGCTTGGTAGCTGCTCAGGCTCAGAGGCAAAATACCGGTGCTACTGATAAACCGGTCAGTGCGAGAGTTCGGGATTTCATTAATCTAGATCCTCCAGTTTTTACCGGATCAGACCCCAAGGAGGACCCGCAGAATTTTATTGATCAGGTTCACCGTACACTACGGGTTATGCATGCTAGTGATACGGAGGCAGTAGAGTTGGCTTCTTATCGGTTACGGGATCTAGCAGTTTTCTGGTATGATAGTTGGGAGAGATCCAGGGGTCTAAATGCTCCCCTACCTGTGTGGAAAGAATTTTCTGTATTTCTTCGTCATTACCTGCCAGTTGAGGTACGACGAACCAAAGCTGATAAATTCTTGAACCTTAAACAAGGTAATATGAGTGTACAGGAGTACAGCATGCAGTTTGATTCCTTGGCAAGGTACGCTCCTCACATGGTGGCCGAGAAGGGGGATAGGGTTCATTTGTTTGTGAATGGATTGGCACCACACCTAATAAATAAGTGCACGACTGCATCCTTGATAGAGGGCATGGATATTTCACGTATTCAGGCTTATGCCCAGACATTAGAGGATCGTAAGCGGCAGCAAAGAGCAGACAGGGAGCAGGATAGGGGTCAGCATAAGAGGACGAGGTTTGCAGGGTATTCTGGTGACTTCAGAAGCAGTGGTAGGCCCCAGTTTCTGAGGAGTTCGGCACCATCTGTAACTAGTGCCCTCCACAGTTTCAGAGACCTCGATATGATCAATTTACCTATTCGGGTCCAGGTCAGAGTTCGCTGGCATCAGGCTTGCAACATTACAGGGATACTAGTCAGACGAGACCCCTAACACCTCGTTGTGATCAGTGCGGCAAGGCCCACGTTGGACTGTGTCGTCAAGGTTCCGATGTATGCTATTCTTGCGGACAGCCTGGCCATATGAGGCGGGATTTTCCTAACAGAGGAGGTGGTGGTATGGCTCAGCCAACGGCATTTGGAGCGAGTTCTTCTTTTTCAGTGCGCCCTTCTGGGCAGAGTATGCAGACATCGGTAGGCAGGGGTAGAGGCAGAGGAGGAGTGTCCAGTTCAGGCAGTCAGCAGAACCGTATATATGCAATGTCGGGCCGTCAGGACCTAGAGTCATCTCCGGATGTGGTTACAGGTATATTATCTGTCCTTTCCACTAATATGTATGCCTTGATAGATCCCGGTTCTACATTGTCTTATATTTCTCCGTTTGTTGCTAGCGAGTGTGATAAAGGGCCTGAATTATTACGTAAGTCATTTGAGGTATCTACGCCCGTGGGTGAGCCTGTGATAGTTAAACGGGTATATCGAGATTGTGATGTAATGATTTATGACCGCCATACGTTAGTTGATTTGCATGAATTGGAGATGGTTGATTTTGATATTATCATGGGTATGGATTGGCTGGCTTCTTGCTATGCTAATGTAGATTGCCGGGCGAATATTGTTCATTTTAATTTTCTAGGCGAGCCTGTTATTGAGTGGAAGGGCAATGTTGCAGCGCCAAAAGGGATGTTTATTTCTTACCTTAAGGCTCGGAAGATGATTGCGAAAGGATATATTTATCATCTGGTGCGAGTGCAAGATATGGAGGCGAAACCTCCAATTCTTCAGTCAGTTCCTGTTATTAATGAATTCCCTGATGTATTTCCTGATGAACTTCCTGGCCTTCCTCCCGAAAGGGAAGTCGACTTTGCTATTGATGTACTTCCAGATACTCAGCCTATATCTATTCCTCCGTATAGAATGGCCCCTGCTGAATTAAAAGAATTGAAAGTTCAATTGAAGGATCTTCTAGATAAAGGTTTTATCAGGCCCAGTACTTCTCCGTGGGGTGCACCGGTGCTGTTTGTTCGTAAGAAAGACGGTTCGTTGAGAATGTATATTGATTATCGTCAGCTCAACAAGGTGACTATTAAGAACAAGTACCCGCTTCCCAGAATCGATGATTTATTTGATCAGTTACAGGGTGCGAAGTACTTTTCCAAGATCGATCTTCAGTCTGGATATCATCAGTTGCGAGTCAAAGAGCAAGATATCCCGAAAACGGCTTTTCGGACCAGATATGGCCATTATGAATTTCTTTTCATGTCCTTCGGTCTCACTAATGCGCCAGCAGTTTTTATGGATTTAATGAATCGGGTCTTCAAGCCATTTCTTGACATCTTTGTGATTGTGTTCATTGATGATATTCTGATATACTCTAGATCAGAAGCGGAGCATGCAGATCATTTGCGAGTTGTATTGCAGACGCTGCAACATCATAAGTTGTATGCTAAATTCTCTAAATGCGAGTTTTGGTTGAATTCGGTGGCATTCCTTGGACATATCGTCTCAGATGAGGGCATCAAGGCGGATGGTCAGAAGATCGAGGCAGTAAAGAATTGGCCGAGGCCTACAACTCCTACGGAAGTGCGTAGTTTCTTGGGCTTAGCTGGCTATTATCGGAGGTTTGTGGAGAATTTCTCTTCTATTGCTGCACCCTTGACGAAATTGACAATAAAGCAGCTAAGTTTCAATGGTCTGATGCTTGTGAAAAGAGCTTTCAGGAATTGAAGAGTCGATTAACGTCAGCACCTGTTCTAGCACTTCCTGAAGGATCTGAAGGCTATGTGGTATACTGTGATGCGTCAAGGGTTGGATTGGGGTGTGTTTTGATGCAGCACGGCAAGGTTATAGCATATGCTTCAAGGCAATTAAGGAAGCATGAGCAGAATTACCCGACTCATGATCTCGAGTTGGCAGCCGTTATATTTGCCCTGAAAATATGGCGTCATTATCTTTATGGAGTTCATGTTGATATTTACACAGATCATAAGAGTTTACAGTATATATTCAAGCAGAAAGAGTTAAACTTGAGACAACGAAGGTGGCTTGAATTACTAAAGGACTATGATGTTGATATCTTGTACCATCCGGGAAAGGCAAACGTCGTAGCTGACGCCTTGAGTCGTAAGTCCATGGGTAGTTTGAAACATGTGGAAGCTGATAAGCTAGAGATGACCAAAGATCTATATCGATTGTCCAGTCTGAGTGTGCGGTTACTTGACACAGGTGACAAGGGTGTTGTGGTTCAGAAAGCTGCGGAGTCATCGCTAGTAGCTGAAGTGAAAGCACGACAGTTTGAAGATCCCGAATTGGTTAAGATCAAGGAAGGCATCCCTTTTCAGAAAAAGCAATTGTTCGAGATATCAGATGACGGAGTTCTTAAATACAAAGGTCGATGGTGTGTACCTAATGTTGGGGAACTTCGCAAGCAAATTATGACGGAGATTCACCAATCTCAGTATTCGGTTCATCCCGGTTCCACTAAGATGTACCACGACCTTCGTCGGTTATATTGGTGGAATGGCATGAAAAATGACATTGCCACATTTGTGACTCACTGTCCAAATTGCCAGCAGGTTAAGGTTGAACACCAGAAACCTGGTGGATTGCTTCAGAATATTGAGACCCCAACATGGAAGTGGGAAGCTATTAATATGGACTTTATTACAGGGTTGCCCAGTTCTAGTCGGAAGTTCGATTCCATCTGGGTTATTGTGGACAGGCTTACAAAATCAGCCCACTTTTTGCCTGTCAAAACTACGTACGCAGCTGAAGATTATGCTAGATTGTATATTAAAGAGGTAGTTCGATTACATGGAGTTCCAATTTCTATCATATCTGACAGAGGTGCGCAGTTTACAGCCAATTTCTGGAGATCATTCCAAGAAGGGTTGGGTACTCATATTAGTCTTAGCACAGCTTTCCATCCACAGACAGACGGACAGGCCGAACGTACTATTCAGACGCTCGAGGATATGTTACGATCCTGTGTATTGGACTTTAAAGGAAGCTGGGAAGATCATTTGCCACTTATTGAGTTTGCCTACAATAATAGCTACCACTCTAGCATACAAATGGCGCCATATGAGGCTTTATACGGGCGGAAGTGCAGGTCCCCTAATTGTTGGTTTGATGTCGGTGAAACAAAGCTATTAGGACCTGAGTTGGTGCAACAAGCGATAGAGAAAGTTAAGTTAATTCAAGAAAGGTTATTAACAGCTCAGAGCCGACAGAAGTCATACGCAGATAACCGACGTAGAGATCTGAAGTTTGCCGTGGGAGATTGGGTATTTTTGAAGGTATCACCTATGAAAGGCATAATGAGATTCGGCAAGAAAGACAAGCTTAGCCCCAGGTATGTCGGGCCGTATCAGATCGTGCAGAGAATTGGCCAAGTTGCTTATAAACTTAATT
>MCJB01007169.1:9320-125502 GCA_002018475.1 Nicotiana obtusifolia
ATACATTGTAAGTGGGAGCGGGTGGCACGCCTGTCACAGGATACAATGTAAGCGGGAGCGGGTGGCACGTCTGCCACAGGATATATTGTAAGTGGGAGCGGGTGGCTCGCCTGCCATGGGATGTGATGTACGTGAGAGCGGGTGGCACGCCTGCCACAAGAGGTTACTGTAAGTGGGAACGGGTTGCACGCCTGCAACAAGCGGTTACGGGAGGTGAAGATGGCTTGTATTTCATCTCATTGTGTTAAAGGCTAAATTGCAGTTTTCCTTCTTAATCATTGATGATTCGTTTCGCTTTATTTGTCTGTTATTGCAATGTATGTTTTCTTTTCCTCGTTTAAATGGTTTATGTATTTCTAGTTTTCTGCTGTAGATACATATATGTGTATAACTAAACAGGTTTATCTGGAGTCTGGTCCTAGCCTCGTCACTACCTCGCCGGGGTTAGGCCAGGCACTTACCAGCACATGGGGTCGGTTGTGCTGATACTACACTCTGCACTCTTTTGTGCAGATCCTAGAGCCGCAGGCTTCGGACAGTAGAAAGCTTCCAGCGTTGTGATTATCAGGCGACCCAAGGTAGTACTGCCGACGTTCGCAGATCTTGGCGTCCCCTGTCCCTTTTATTTACATGTTTCTTCCACGTAGTTCGGAAACAGTATTTTGTTATTTCTTTTAGAACCTTGTTTATAGTACTCTTAGACAGTCTGTGAAACTGTGACACCAGATCTTGGGTAGTTTGTAAAAGAGATTTTATTTGAAATATTCTATGCATTTTGCTCGTTAAATTGTGTTGTTTATTTATGGCTGGTTTTAGTTGAATTGATTGGCTTGCCTAGCTTTCACCAGTAGGCGCCATCACGACTCCTGAGGGTGGGAAATCCGGGTCGTGACAGGTTGGTATCAGAGCTCTAGGTTTACGTGGGTCTCACAGTTCACAGACAAGCTCAGTAGAGTCTGAGGGATCGGTACGGAGACGTCTGTATTTATCCCCTAGAGGCTATAGAGTTAGGAAAAACTTCACATTTGTTCTTTCTTATCGTGCGGTTTTGTTTCTTAATGTTATTTAATTCCTATTCTGTTCCTCGTAGATGGCGAGAACACGCGCTTCCTCTTCTACCGCTCAGCAGCCCGAGCCCCCAGCAACAGCTCCTACACAGGGCAAAGGGCGAGGCCGAGGTCGTGCTAGGGGTCGAGGCAGGGGCAGGACTCAACCTCCTGCAGCGGCACCAATGGCAGAACCTCGGATTGATCTTGAAGAACAGGTTCCAGCCCCAGCAGCTCCGGTGGACCCAGCTCAGGTCCCAGAGGGGTTTATTGCAACCCCAGTTCTTCAGGACGCTCTGGTCCGGTTGGTGGGCCTTATGGAGAATGTTACTCGAGCGGGCTTACTCCCTGCAGCCCCAGCCACTTCTCAAGCTGGAGCAGGGGCTCAGACTCCTACTACTCTTACTCCGGAGCAGGTAGCTCCCCAGGCTCAGGTTCCGGTGGTTCAGCCAGCTGTGGCAGTTCAGCCGGGAGCAGTAGCTCAGCCCGGCAATGGAGCTGCTATGTCTGCCGATGCCTTGTGGAGACTGGATAGGTTCACCAAACTATTCACCACCACTTTCAGCGGTACTTCTTCGAAGGATCCCCAGGACTTCTTATATAGTTACCACGAGGTCCTCAGGAATATGGGTATTGTTGAGACCAACCGGTTAGATTTTGCGGCATTTCGCCTGTCTAGATCCGCCAAGACTTGGTGGAGGGCTTATTGCTTGACTAGGCCAGCCGGCTTACCATCTTTGACTTGGGAGCAGTTTACAGAGTTGTTTCTGGAGAAGTTTCTCCCCGTTACTCAATGAGAGGCTTATCGGAGGCAGTTTGAGCGATTCCAACAGGGTTCCATGACAGTTACCCAGTATGAGTCCAGGTTCATCGACTTGGCTCGACACGCTCTCATCCTATTTCCTACAGAAAGGGAGAGAGTGAGGAGATTTATTGACGGTCTTATCCAGCCAATCCGTCTTCAGATGGCTAGGGAGACCGGTAGTGAGATTACCTTCCAGGAGGCGGTCAATGTGGCCCGCAGAGTCGAGATGGTTCTGTCACATGGGAGTGGTCATGGGTCGGATAAGAGACCCCGTCATTCAGGCAGATTCGTCGGTACTTCGTCTGGAAGCAGAGATCCCTACGGTAGAGGCCATCCTCCTCGGCCTTTCCAGTCAGCTCTCCAGGTTTCTCACGGTGCTTCAGGTCACCGCGGTACTCAGATGCAGTACCTTAATCAGCAATCCATCAGTGCATCACCGCTTCAGAGTTTCCAGGGTCGACAGTCGAGGGCTTGTTTTATTTGTGGTGACACAAGGCACATTGCTAGGTATTGTCGTCGTGCCTTAAGTAACTCTCCACACCAGGATTTTCGTGCTATGACTCAGGCACCTAATGTTCCGCAATCCGCCCAACTAGCTAGAGGTGGGGGTAGAGGTGCTAGAGGTGGAGGTAGAGGTACTAGAGGTGGAGCTCAGGTCGACAGAGGTGGAGCTCAGGTCGACAGAGGTGGGGGTCAGCCAGCAGTAGGTCGTCCTAAAGATGTGGCTCAGGGTGGTGGGGCTCAGCCCCGATTTTATGCTTTTCCAGCCTGGCCCGAGGCTGAAGCTTCAGATGCTGTAATCACAGGTTTAATCTTGGTTTGTGATAAAGAAGCTTCAGTATTATTTGACCCGGGGTCTACTTACTCATACGTCTCATATTACATTGCACCGTATCTGGTCATGCCTAGTGATTCGTTGAGTGTTCCTGTACATGTGTCTACCCCGGTGAGTGATTCCATTGTGGTAGATCGAGTCCATCGTTCCTATGTTGTAGTTATTGAGGGTCTTGAGACCCGGGTAGACTTATTGCTTCTAGACATGGTTGATTTATATATCATACTGGGAATGGACTGGTTATCACCTTACCACGCCATCCTGGACTGCAATGCAAAGACTGTGACCTTAGCTTTACCAGGTATGCCCCATTTAGAGTGGAAAGGGACTCCTGGTCATTCCACCCGTAACCTTATCTCTTATGTGAACGCTCGACGCATGGTCGAGAAGGGGTGTTTGGCCTATCTGGCTCATGTTCGTGATTCCAGTGCTAAGGTCCTCTATATTGAGTCTGTGCCCGTGGTCCGTGAGTTTCCCGAGGTCTTCCCCTCCGACCTGCCGGGGATGCCACCCGACAGGGATATAGACTTCTGTATTGATTTGGCTCCGGGCACTCAACCCATTTCTATTCCGCCATATCGCATGGCCCCGCCAGAGTTAAAAGAATTGAAAGAGCAGCTGCAAGACTTGCTCGAGAAGGGTTTCATTAGGCCCAGCGTTTCACCTTGGGGTGCGCCCGTGTTATTTGTTAAAAAGAAGGACGGGTCAATGAGAATGTGCATCAATTACCGACAATTGAACAAGGTTACAATCAAAAATAAGTACCTATTGCCGAGGATCGATGATTTGTTTGATCAGCTCTAGGGTGCCAGGGTATTTTCAAAAATTGATTCGAGGTCTAGTTACCATCAGTTAAAGATTAGGGCATCCGATGTCCCTAAGACAGCTTTTCGCACTCGGTACGAGCATTATGAATTCTTGGTCATGTCCTTTGGGTTGACAAATGCCCCAGCAGCTTTTATAGACTTGATGAACCGAGTGTTCAGACCTTACCTGGATTTGTTCGTGATAGTTTTCATCAACGACATCCTAGTATATTCTCGTAGCCAGGAGGAGCACGCGCAGCATCTCAGAGTAGTTCTTCAGACTGAGAGATAGTCGGTTGTATGCAAAATTTTCAAAGTGTGAATTCTGACTGAGTTAGTTTACATTTCTGGGTCATATTGTATTGGCAGAGGGTATCCGGGTTGATCCGAAAAAGATTGAGGCAGTCAAGAACTGGCCTAGGCCGGCATCAGTCACAGAGATTCGGAGTTTCTTGGGACTGGCAGGCTACTATCGTCGGTTCGTGAAAGGGTTTTCATCTATTGCAGCCCCGATGACCAAATTGACCCAGAAAGGTGCCCAGTTCAGGTGGTCGGATGAGTGTGAGGCGAGTTTTCCGAAGCTTAAGACAGCTCTGACCACGGCACCAGTGTTAGTCTTACCCACAGGCTCAGGGCCTTACGCAGTTTATTGTGATGCCTCTCGTATTGGGCTTGGTGCAGTGTTGATGCAAGAGGGCAAGGTCATTGCCTATGCTTCGAGACAATTGAAGATTCATGAGAAAAACTATCCGGTGCATGATTTAGAATTGGCAGCCATAATGCACGCCTTGAAGATTTGGAGACACTACTTATATGGCGCGCCGTGTGAGGTGTTCACGGATCATAAGAGTCTCCAGTATCTGTTCAAGTAAAAGGAACTAAATTTAAGGCAGAGGAGATGGCTGGAATTGTTAAAGGACTACGATGTCACTATCTTATATCACCCGGGAAAGGCCAATGTGGTGGCCGATGCCTTGAGTAGAAAGTTAGCCAGTATGGGCAGTCTTGCTTATATTCCGGTCGGTGAAAGACCCCTTGCTTTGGATGTTCAGACGTTGGCCAATCGAGTAGTGAGATTGGACATTTCTGAACCTAACCGGGTATTAGCTTACACGGTTTTCTTGTTCCTCATTGCTGGAACGAATACGTGATCGACAGTTTGATGATCCCCATTTGTGTGTCCTTAAGGACACAGTACATCGAGGAGGTGCCAAGCAGGTCACCTTAGGCGATGATGGAATTTTGAGATTGCAGGGTCGAGTTTGTGTACCCAATGTAGAGGGACTTCGGGAGTTGATTTTGAAAGAAGCCCATAGCTCCAGGTATTCTATTCACCCAGGTGCCGCAAAAGATGTATCGGGATTTGCGACAGCATTACTGGTGGCGTCGAATGAAGAAGGATATAGTTGCGTACGTGGCTCGGTGTCTGAATTGCCAGCAGGTTAAGTGCGAGCATCAGCGACCTGTTGGACTGTTCCAAAGAATTGAACTCCCCGAGTGGAAGTGGGAATGGATCACTATGGATTTCGTGGTTGGACTTCCGCAGACCTGAAAGAAGTTCGACGCAATTTGGGTCAATGTTGACAGGCTGACCAAGTCGGCACATTTCATCCCGGTGGCAGCCTCTTATTCATCTGAGAGGTTAGCCGAGATCTATATCCGGGAAATTGTCCGCCTTCATGGTGTGCCGGTATCTATTATTTCAGATAGAGGTACGCAGTTTACCTCACGTTTTTGGAGGGCAGTCCAGCGAGAGTTGGGCACCCGGGTTGAATTAAGCACAGCATTTCATCCGCAAATGGACGGACAGTCCGAGCGGACTATTCAAATATTGGAGGATATGCTCTGAGCTTGTGTTATTGACTTTGGAGGTTCGTGGGATCAATTTTTGCCATTAGCAGAGTTCGCCTACAATAACAGCTACCAGTCGAGCATTCAGATGGCTCCTTATGAAGCTCTATATGGTAGGCGGTGTCGAACTCCGGTTGGGTGGTTCGAGCCGAGGGAGGCTCGGTTGTTGGGTACGGATCTGGTTCAGGAGGCCTTGAACAAGGCAAAATCATTCAAGAAAGGATTCGTACAGCTCAGTCCAGTCAAAAGAGCTATGCAGATCCTAAGTCACGAGATATAGCCTTTATGGTTGGTGAACGGGTATTACTCCGAGTGTCGCCTATGAAAGGCATGATGAGATTTGGAAAGAAGGGCAAGCTTAGCCCTAGGTTCATTGGTCCATCCGAAATTCTTGATCGAGTGGGGGAGGTGGCTTATAGGCTTACATTGCCGCCGCACTTATCGGCCGTGCATCCAGTTTTCCATGTGTCCATGCTCCAGAAATATCACGGCGATCCAACTCACGTGCTAGATTTCAGAACTGTTCAGTTGGACGAGGACTTGTCTTATGAGGAAGAACCTGTAGCCATTCTAGACCGGCTAGTCCGTCAGCTGAGGTCGAAGAGTTTTCCTTCTATTCATGTACAGTGGAGAGGCCAGCCTCCTGAGGCATCAACCTGGGAGTCCGAGTCGGATATGCGGAGCCGTTATCCACATCTATTTCCCGTCTCAGGTACTTCTTTATCCTGTCCGTTCGAGGACGAACACTTTTCTTAGAGGGGGAGAATGTAATGACCCGATGTGTCGTAGAAACACATGGTAGTAAATCATATAGGTTTGGCTTGTTTAATGTGCAAATCCTTCCTTGTGATTATGCAATCTTATTATTTTTCTTGCAGTAAATGAGGTATAAGAACCCTAGAGTAGGGAAAAGAATTCAAGAGATAAGAGAAAAAAAAGGGCAAAAGGTGTCGCAAAGTCCACTATGCGATCGCATATCTGCAAATGCGAGTCGCATAGTTGGCATCCTTCATCGCATAACGAAGCAGAGAACAGGGAAAACTTCTTGTCAAAAATGCGACGAGAATGCGGACCGCATTTCAGAAATGCGAACCGCAGATTTGACACTAGGATCGCAGAGTGAGACAGAGTTTTTGGGTCAAACATTGTGTCAGAAATGCGGCTCAAATGCGGACCGCATATGTGTTCTGCGACCAGAATGCGATCGCATTCTGGCATCTGGCAACTTATTTTCATGCCGATTTTTGACCCACTATAAATAAGGACCCATAACCCTAACATGCAAAAACCCTCTTATTTTCGATACTTTCTATGTAAAACTCAACAAACCACCTTCAAACCATAGCAAATCACCTTGTAAACAGCCCCAAATTCCATGAAAACACCTCCATGACATAGCTATCAACTCGAAATTATCAACCCAGCCCTTCCCGTTTAAACTCACCAAAAACCAGCTGAATATTCATCAAGAATAGCCCAAATGAACTGAAAATTAACCATGAAACCCTTCTTCAACATCCCAACATCAATTACCAAATCCCCCATTCTCTAACCCCAAGAACCTCAGCTCAAATTGCTGCAAAAAAAACCCATCGTGAGCAGTACCAAAAAGAGTTCAGACGAATTTGAGGCTCGAAAGCTTGTGGCTTTGGATTGTTGCAGAGATTTGGACTCATTGGGAAATCTTGAATTTTGAAAGCAAAGCGAAGTAAGTGGTTGTCCTAATCTTAGCTTGAGGGACTAGAAATTTTGTGCTAATTCTTAAATTGCTTCTTGTTGAGAACAATGTATGGGTATGGTGACGAGTACCTATACATTGGTGTCGAGCATGACCGTGGGTCATATATTGATAAGTGATGTGCAATTATTGTTCAAATTGCTAAATATTATTGGTGATTGTTGTTGTAATATAAGTGGGAGCGGGTGGCACGCCTGCCACAAGATATCGTGAAATGAGGGCGGGTGGTACGCCTACCACAGGAATTTATCATTATAATTATTCCTCATGATTACAGGTTGATGTATCTTTTATTCGGCATAATTTAGATTGTTAGATGGACTAGTTGAATAAGGAAGTGTTAGAAGTCAAAAAGGGGTTCAGTGTCTAAGTCATGGGTAGTGTCTTAGGAGTTCATTAGGAGTTTAAGGGATCCGGTGTCACTATAGTAGCGTCGTGTCTAGGTTTAATGAAATGATAATTGGGTTGGGAGGTTAATTGTAGAACTTCGACTGCAATTAAGTACTAACATTGATTGAGCTAAATAGGAGTCGAATAGGGTTTGTTTATAGCTTATTTCCCCCTGGCCAGGATGATTGTTTGATGTTGTTTATTCCCTATTTAGGAAGTTGTTATGTTGCCTTGTTCCCTTGCCGGGACTTCTTGTGATTGTTGTGGTATTGTAAGTGGGAGCGGGTGGCACGCCTGCCACGAGATATTATGAAAGTGGGAGCGGGTGGCACACCTGCCACGAGATATTATGAAAGTGGGAGGGGGTGGTACGCCTACATCGGGATATATTGTAAGTGGGAGCGGGTGGAACGCCTGTCACGGGATGTGATGTACGTGGAAGCGGGTGGCACGCCTGCCACAAGAGGTTACTGTAAGTGGGAACGGGTTGCACGCCTGCAACAAGAGGTTACGGGAGGTGAAGGTGGCTTGTATTTCATCTCATTGTGTTCAAGGCTAAATTGCAGTTTTCCTTCTTAATCGTTGATGATTCATTTCGCTTTATTTGTCTGTTATTGCAATATATGTTTTCTTTCCCCGTTTAAATTGTTTATGTATTTCTAGTTTTCTGCTGTAGATACATATATGTGTATAACTAAACAGGTTTATCCGGAGTTTGGTCCTAGCCTCGTCACTACCTCGCCGGGGTTTGGCCAGGCACTTACCAGCACATGGGGTCGGTTGTGATGATACTACACTCTGCACTCTTTTGTGCAGATCCCAGTGCCGCAGGCTTTGGACAGTAGAAAGCTTCCAGCGTTGTGATTATCAGGCGACCCAAGGTAGTACTGCAGACGTTCGCAGATCTTGGCGTCCCCTGTCCCTTTTCTTTACCTGTTTCTTCCACGTAGTTCGGAGAAAGTATTTTGTTATTTCTTTCAGAACCTTGTTTGTAGTACTCTTAGACAGTCTGTGAAACTGTGACACCAAATCTTGGGTAGTTTGTAAAAGAGATTTTATTTGAGATATTCTATGCATTTCTCTCGTTAAATTGTGTTGTTTATTTATGGCTGGTTTTAGTGGAACTGATTGGCTTGCCTAGCTTTCACCAGTAGGCGCCATCACGACTCCCGAGGGTGGGAAATCCGGGTCGTGACATGTATTGTGGAGTTCCTTTATGATAGTTGGTTGGTTTAAATTTGAAGTTTTATTACTATTTTCGTTATTTCCTCATGTATGTTAGGCTTACCTAGTCTTAGAGACTAGGTTCCATCACGACATCTTATGGTGGAAGATTGGGGTTGTGATATTATACCCTTCGTCACCCCTTTTGAGCCTGTTATATATATATTTTTTTTTATCCCACTCTTTTGGAATCAAGTATAGAGTCAAAATCCCCCCCAAAAAAGCCAAAGATCCATGCCACCAGAAAATAGTAGCTGGGGGAAATTTGTTTAAAGGAACAAACAAGAAAAAGAAAAGAGAAAAAAAATTAAAAAAAAACAACGAAATCTTTCACGTCAGTTTGAACTAGGTTTGACTTGATTCTATTAAAGGATACGTAGGTAGCTCTACACTAGGGTTCAATCCAATCAAATCAATAATGAAAATTCCCTGGTATATGAAATTGGGGTAGAAGTTTTTTTTAATGTTTTTATGAAGAGTCGATTCCAAGAGTTGTAAGTATACAACCCCGTCATCTTGAATCTATTTAGTTCCTTCATGCAACCCTTTTTTTCTAACTCTATCCAAAAGCCCTCCAAATAAAGACCTCCTAATTAGTTCTTAAGGATGCGGGAAGCATGCAATAAGCAATAGTTGTCACACGACATACAATGATGTCAAGATTTCTCACACAAAAAAAGGATAATGGATGAAAATGAGAGAGTCTTATGGTGAAAACCATCATGGGCATTGTAAGGCCACGGTAAGTAGAGATAAATAAATAAGAGAGGTCAGTTGGTGAAAACCTTTCAGGGCACCGTTAGTCGAAGGTGATCTGTGATTTGATGCAAATGATTGGCACAAAGAAGCCAACTTCAAAGACGAAAGGGAACAACAAGAAGAAAGGGTAGATTGGTTGGATGGATTTGGCCGCTCAGTTCAAAATGTGTGTCATGATCATTAATGTTGGTTACCACATTCAAAAGATCCCCTTCTTTCTTTCTCCCCCCTAAAACAACATTTTTAGTTAAATTCAATTACTTCTCACTTTTACATTGCGTCATTGTGTCCATTTGCATTTTTATTTTGAGTCAGTATTTGTTAAAAGAAAGAAGAAATGATTTCAAAATATGTTACCAGCTTTCTTACTGTACAAAGCGAGTTATATCTTAGCACATCAAAGAGGACATACCTAGGAAGCAACATGAACAATAAGTTTTTAAAGTTAAACAAGATCTGAGGGTTCATGCAGACGAAAGTTCCAAAGAGAAAAGCTTGGTGGTATATTTTTTTAGAAGCCAACAAAGAAAGGGCCACAAAATTGGTTACCATTTTCCGAAAGTACAAAATAAAGGATGTGGGGCACACACCGGAGGGACAAAGGCACAAATTTATCTGTGATCTTTTTTTGATAAACATGCTTGAAAAGCCTAACAATGTGTTTCAAAGAAATCAGAAAGAGTCACATGAAAAAAAACTGGCTTCAGGGGTATGAGATAACCAACTTTATTCCCGAGCGAAAAAATGTAAACAACGGTCAACGACACCATTGAACACCCGAGTACGAAACAGTCAGGGGCGACATTAGTAAGCCAATGTTTCCACAACACGGTATAGAGCCTCCAAGCCGTTTGATATTACACTGACAAAATCAATTCTCTAACAACAAGGTGGCTACCAATTCAAACTACTCAGGGCATTCAAGGCCACAAACCAACCACCACTATTAAACTGGCAATTCTTTTTTAGTTTGAAGCAGGAAACAGAGTAGTGTAGAAATGAAGTTCTTAAAGGAATAATGTCACCAAAGGTAAGTTTCTTCAAAATCTCTGCTTTTTCTTTCTAAGCATGCCCATAATCACATCATCAGTCACTTCATTTTCCAGCATAAGGTACACCAATCCTTAGTTGAGGTTCCATTTTGACATAGGGCACACCACTCCCTAGTTGCATATTTAGTATAGGGTACACCATTCGCTAACTGTATTTTCCAACATAAGGTATACCAATCCTGAGTGAGGTTCCATTTTAACAAGGTGTCCTATCCCCTGGTTACCTTCTCTCTAAGTGATAGAGGGCGCTAACCCTTGGTTTACATTCCCGCTCAGCAATACAGGGCGTCAAACCCTGGTTACATTCCCTCCAAGCAATGCAGGGAACCAAACCCTAGTTACATTCCCTCTAATTTCCTCAACCTCACACGTAGGAGACACACTTCCTAATTTGAGTTCCTCCAATAGGAGACACACTTCTCAATATGAACCATTAATCGTAGGAGACGCACTTCCTAGTCAAGTCCTTCATCCTCATTCGTAGGAGACACACATCCTAGTTTGAGTTATCCAATGAGAGATGCACTTCCTAATCTGAACCATTTATCCTAAGAGATGCACTTCCTAGTCTAAGGCCTTCAACCTCATTCGTATGAGATGCACTTCCTAGTTTGAGTTATTCCAAAAGGAGACGCAATTCCTAATCTAAACCACCAATCCTAGGAGGTGCACTTCCTAGTCAAGTCCTACAACCTCATTCATAGGAGACACACTTCTTAGTTTGAGTCATTCCAATAGGAGATGCACTTCCTAATCCAAACCACCAATACTAGGAGACACACTTCCTAGTCCAAGTCTTTCAACCTTATTTGTGGGAGATACACTTCCTAGTTTGACTTATTCCAATAGGAGAAGCACTTCCTAATCTGTACCATTAATCCTAGGAGACGGACTTCCTAGTACAAGTCTTTCAACCTCACTCGTAAGAGATGCACTTCCTAGTTTGAGTTATTCCAATAGGAGACGCACTCCCTAACCTGAACCATTAATCCTAGGAGACGCACTTCCTACTCCAAGTCCTTCAAACTTAATCGTAGGAGACGCACTTCCTATTTGAGTCATTTCAATGACACAATTCCTAATCATGACCATTAATCTAGGAGACACGCTTTCTAGTCCAAGCCCTTCAACTTCACTCGTAGGAGACACACTTCTTAGTTTGAGTTATTCCAATAGGAGATGCACTTCCTAATCTAAACAACCAATCCTAGGAGATGCACTTCCTAGTACAAATCTTTCAACCCCATTCGTAGTATACGCAGTTCCTAATTTGAGTTATTCCAATAGGAGATGCACTTCCTAGTTCCAAGTCCTTCAACCTCACTCGTAGGAGATGCACTTCCTAGTTTGAGTGATTCCAATAGGAGACGTACTTCCTACTTTAGACCACCAATCCTAGGAGACGCACTTCCTAGTCTATGTCCTTCAACCTCACTCGTAGAGGATGCACTTTCTAGCTTGAGTCAATCCTATTCATTGCAATAGGAGACACACTTCCCAATATGAATTATTAATCGTAGAGATGCAATTCCTAGTTCCAATCCTTCAATCTCATAATCATTCTAATGCTACCCATGGGAGATGCACCAGCTAGTGTATGTTTTATCAGTTCTATTCCTAAGAGAAGCACATTCGATTCAGAGTCTTCAGTAGCATTTTTTCATCTTTCAAATTAAATAATCTGATCTGCAGCTTTACCCAATAACTCATAAAATTTTCTCAGTGCCAAACAGGGCAGAAAATTTTGTTCATTTTGTTTGTCTTTGATGGCTTTGTAGGCCCCGCCATAGAGCACAAGTTGTGATGATCAAAGGTTGTAGTTTCAGTTTTCATCTGAAGAAAGAAGTCTTTCGATCACAAGATACTTGGAGTTAACTTTGATAATGTGTCAGCAACCCAGCTTCTGAAGATTCATCTTCTCAATTTTGGATCAGGAAAGCGAGTGATTGATATTTGGTCATAATATTTCTTTAAAAAGAATCAGGATCCAATATAAGATCAACACAAGTGAGCAAGTCAAGAATCAATATTTGACTTCAGAAGGCACATATATAGGAATCTTGTAACTCTTAGTTAGCAGACATATATAGATCTCTTCTCGTTTCCTTTTGATGTAAGCAACAAGAAACAATAACAATAACAACAATAATAATAGTCTTAACTCCATTGTATGGTATCCCCAGCTACCAAATTTTCTCAAAACTACACTGACATAATTCCTTTTTAGCCAAGGATATGTAGGCAACCAAGGAAGCAAGGTTCGGTCACCTTTTTAAAAAAATGCTTTCTTTAGAGTCATATGTGAGCAAAAATTGGTCATGAAATTCACTATCTTGGCGCAAAAACTCTTCATGTTCTCAAGCAAAGAGGGGTAGCTGTAAATGCCTAATTTTTTGTCTTTCTTTTTCTTCTACATTAATTTTATTTTTAGGTTTATTATGTATTTTTAGGGAATTAGAGTTATATTATAGCTAATATATATTAACGGAGTAAAAGGGAATGGCCCTTGTAATTTTATAGCAAAAATTGGGCCAAAAATTGGCCCCAAAATCTGAGCCCAAAAGCACCTGGACCGGTCCAAGATGAGGCTAGCCCAGTGGAGTCATTAAATGACATAGTTTCATAGTGAAACTACGATGTTTCATTTAGTAGCCCAAAGATCGAATCTCAGCCGTTTGGTCTCTCTTGATCCAATGGTCCACAATGAATCTTAATTCAGGTATTTAAACCCCTAAATACCCAAAAATTTGCCCAATTTCCCTCTTTCCTTTTCTTTCTCTCCTCTCTCCTTACTCTCTCAAACTCTATGCCTCTTCGCCACCCCCCACGGTGGCTCCGCCGGCCTGGAAATCGCCACCATCGGCTGGCCGTCGTACAAACCCCATAAACCTTATTGACCAATATCTTCTTCGATTTAACCTCTCTCTTAATCTGAGCCCCAAATCTTAAAAAAAAAACCCTCTAAATTCCGTGAAATCGAAACCTTGGATAGCTGCCTCTTACTTCCCTCTTCAATTTCACGGCGAGCCAGCCACTCACCCCCCACAAAACCTACATGAACGTGTAGACCTCAAGGAGATCTACAATTTCCTTTTAACTTTACGCCCAAAAGCACCACCACTGCTGATTTGACCACCCCATTGTCCAAGCCGCCCCCTACCACTGCCAAACCTTAATTTTTACAAATATTTTTGACCCATGGACACCCGTTTCCTTTTGGTATGACAACGAATTTATTGAATTTACCATCTGCCAAAATGAAACGTGCGCTTCAATATCAGACAACCACACTTTGATGACCTCGGCATCTCTTTGTTACTCGATTTGGTATCGACTTTCCCTTCCTTGGTAAAACCCTACCTCCATTTCTTTTTATTTTATTCTTTTCTTTTTTTACTTTTGTTTTTGTGATTTAGGTTTAGGTTACGCTTGATTTCCTCACTCATTTTAGTCATTGTTGATTCGTTTGCATGCATTAATGCATTTTGAAATAGTCGTATTGTCTAATGGTTAAATTTTCTTATTAATTATTGTCCAATAGTGCATCGATGCTATGGTTAAATCTGTTTAGTGCAATAGGTTATAGTTTCAATCGCTCTATGTTAATTTGCATAAATCAAAATGATTTTAGTCTGGTTTATTGGAATGCTTAGCTTAGTTATGATTGAAGTCATGTTTACTTTGTCAATTCAATTAGTGAGTTGAGTTCTAGTTTGAGATTGATTTATGCTGAGCAAGTTAGTTTGGTGCTGATGGTTTAAAGTTGTCGGTACATAAGTTTAATCATAAAATAGGGTACTTTAGTAGTCTACTTTTTATTAGTAGGGTGGCTGAAAGGACCCTTTTCCTCCTTACTTCTGTCACATCAAGTTTCAGGCTGTCCTTTCACCTTTTGAACAGCCGTTGGGCAGTATTTTGACACACACAGAGTCAATCTTTTTGGACTGACTTTTGGTGAACTAAAATCTGTCCAAAAAATAGCTTTCTTTGCCTACTTAAGAGTTGCCCTTTCCTCACTTTACACATACACTTTATGTCACTTAGAGATCATCTTTTACACTCTAATAAGAAACATATCTTTGAGAAAAGTAGCAGTTGAATACTATTAGTAAGCTGAAAATTATGAGCTTTGTGAATGTTTCTTAGAGTGCACAACTTTTGAGAAAAATAGAAAGATTCCGTAGGCAATTTGTGAAGTCGTTTAGCTACTAGTTTCAAGCATCCTTGTTGGTTTTCCGGGCTGTCTTAACACTTAGTTGATGCTATCTTTATTATTGTTTCTACTGCTGTTTCTGCTCATTCTACTGCTGTGCTTTTATTATTCTACGATCCAGGTAACTCTTTAACCTTATGTTGTAGATATTTTCTTATTAACAAGAAGACTTGAACTCATCTTGACTGGTGGGAGCATATTCATCTACATAATTGAATGCTAGATAATTAACCTGACTGTTTAAGTATATATTTTTAGATTCATATGTAAAATGAATCCCTGAATGTTCAAATACCCTTTATTCATGTGTAACTTGACATTATTATCTAATATAGTTTTGATTCATGTAAAAATGGATATTTCAAGTAGGTTGTAATGTGTGAAGGACTGACTGTTCTTGCACCTTGTGTGATTCTAGCCAGTTTATGTTAGGCCATTCTTTAAAGAAAAGAACAAAAGAGCCATGTCTGAAAGCTTTAGTTTATCATTTCTGCAAAGACCTTTATTTGATGTTAGAAAGTGGTTAAGTCAAAAAGCAAGTGTTGCAAATTAATTGGAGCTTTTGGCTTAGGGTAAAATGGGCCAGACGTGTAATTTAGCCTAAGTGGGTTGCATGTGCTAATCTACAACTGAAAGCCAATGGGTTTTAAATGTGTGCCCATTACTGAAGCCCAATTACGGGCCGAAGTGAGTTCTTTCCAACAGGCCCAATGCCTTTTAAAGGTTCATTTAGCCATTTTTCTTTTAAGTCATTTCTGGCCCATTTTTCTTTTAATAATGTACTGGACTAACTTTTGTAAACAAAGGTAACCCAATTGTTAAAAAGCCATGTTTGTTCAAATAGATTAATTAAAAATGGTACTTTTGTTTAGTAATAATCTAATACTTTAATTGCTGTTAATAATTAAATGCACTAGGCAATTTGTAGGTATAAATATACCTCTTGTACTATATAGTTTATATTAGTTTCATCATTTTTATTAATAACACAATAATAAGAATAAGGTTATATATAAGGTCCAACATCAATAGAATATCCATATGTTGTCTTGCTACTACCAAGCTACCAAGAGACAGTTTCTTTCACAATAAAGATGAACTATTAATTTATTTTTCATATCTAAATCTCAAAGTAATTTATTTTAAATATAAATAATTTCGTCTTAAACTGATATCGGGAAGACTCGCTTCGGAATAAAAACATAAATAAAATGGCAAGGTCGTGAAGACACATCTTGTTTCAATTCTTTCAAATAAATAATTTAGTTTGTTTTGTTATTTAACTTCGAGTAGGCTTAAACACGCCAAGCGGATTGTGTTGTTGTGCCTGTGACCATACCGGGCAGATTGTGTTGTTGGCACGTGAGTTGTCCGTGCAACGTGAGATCCATCCCCCTAAGGTCACCCTCTTATATTTCTATCTTTATGGTGTACACGCGGAGAAAATACTAATCAGTGGTTTGGAATGGGTATGGAAAAGTGAGGGAATTTGGCCAGTCTTTTGTTGGATGTTGCATTTCATCTTTACTTGCAATTTCCTTGATCATTTATCTAACTTAACTGCATATCACCTCTATATGCCAAGATATTGTATGAGCAGAGTATTTGAGAAATTGTATACATACAGACACGGATGTTTTCTTTCTAAACTTAATGAGTTGATTTCAATATTTTTCTGTACCGGTTTAAAGGATGAAACTAAATAGCTAGTATCATTAATAATTTGTGCTTATCTTACCTTGCCGTATTTATTTACGATATTTATTGAGTACATTGGGTCGGTTGTACTCATATTTCACTCTGCACTTAATTGTGCAGATCCAGGTGTGGGGACCAATTATCAGCAGTAGGTTGCTTGTTGGACTACCTGCTAGAGGAGAGGTAGAGTTGCATCCTTGGTCGCAGTTTGACTTGTCGTTTCCTTTCATACTCTTGTTATAGTTCAAACAGTGTATTTATTATTCAGTTTCAAGACTTGAATTCCATTGTAGTAGCTCATGACTCTGTACTTACCAGTTTCTGGGGGATTTATCTTGTATTAGCATATTTTATTATATTGAGACCTCGGGTTTATGCTATTTCTATGAATTTCGTTATTATGTTGCCTTTGTGATCATGTTTTGGCTTGCCTAGCCAATGTGTTAGGCGCCATCACGATAGGTTGGGATTTTAGGTCGTGACATTTCCCATGTCATGTTCGTAACAGTGCATATGCATGCACATTTTTGTGCCTAAAACATTATCCACAACCGATATTTACTCCACATCAATAGATGTATGTGTGATTACGTAGCTTATCGAGGTGATTGGTTTTGTTCCGAAGATGTTTCGGAATGAATTAGGACAGTTAGTCCCAAGGTTGGAGGCTTAAGTTAAAAGAGTTGATCAGATGTTGACTTATGTGTAGACAGCTCTACAATGGAGTTTTAGTGGTTCACATAGCTTTGTATGGTGATTTTGGACTTAGGAGTATGTCCGAATATTGATTTGTAGGTACGTAGGTCGTTTTGGCTTGAATTGGCTCAAGTTGGAAAATAGAAGGTTTGGAAGGTTGAGAAGTTTGACCGAGAATTGACTTTGTTGATACCGGGCTTAGATTTTGGTTCAGAAAGTTTGAAATAGGTCTGTTGTTCCATTTATGACTTTTGTGCAAAATTTGAGGTGAATCGAAATTGGTTTGATAGATTTCGGCATTGGTTTTAGAAGTTGAAAATCTATTAGTTTCTTTAGGCTTGAATTTGGGTGTGACTCGTGTTTTTGATATTGTTTGATGTTATTTGAGGCTTTGAATAAGTTTGTATCATGTTATAGGAAGTGTAGGTATGTTTGGATGGGGTCCCGAGGACCTCGGGTGTGATTAGGATTGAAAATTTAACTTATGGAATTTCTGTTTGTTCAATTCTGGTGCAACCGCACCTGCGAGAAATTGGCCGCAGGTGCGGAGCCGCAGAAGCAGCCATGGGGTCACAAAAGAGGTCCTGAGTTGAGATGGGTAGTTGTGCAGGTGCGAGAGAAATTCCGCACCTGCGAGCTCGCAGATGCGGGCTGTTGGTCGCAGAAGCAGAATAGGTGAAGGGCAAGAATTTTCGCATAAGCGCAGGGCTGGACGTAGGTGCGCCTCCGCAAGTGCGAAGACTTGTCCACAGATGCGAAAGGAGGGAAGCCTTAAGGGAACCGCTGAAGCGGAATTTTGGCCGCACCTGCGGGACCGCAAAAGCGGTTAAGTGAACAGCAGGTGCGAGATGCCTGGACAGAAGGATTTTAATGAGGGTTTGGAGATTTCTCTCATTTTTGGACTTTAGAAGGATGGCTAATGGCGATTTTGAACCATAATACACAAGGTAAATAGCTTTTGATCACTTTTGTTCATTAATACTGAATACCCATTGATTTTCTGTAAGGCACCGTTAAAATTTTTTAATGATTTAAGATCTTAAAGTTCGCCAATGGTATTCGGAAATAACGTGTTTGAGTATTAAAGGATACCCATGGGATAGAACCACATTATTTGAAAATTAAAATATGTGTTTATGGTGTGTTGGAACATACTAAGGAGTTTTGTGAATGGCAAGAATTTGTGTGGAATAAGTTGAATACATTAAGTGGAAAGGATGTCTCAATTTGAACAAGATCCTACTTCAAACACATAAGACTACCAAATTGTAACGACTTATGAGGAGATCTATCTATCCAATTAAAGCCCTTTGAGTCTAGTTTCCGACGCATCAAACCGTTCATCATTTGGACAATCCTACAAGACGTTATGACCAAATTACCAAAGGCTGGCAGAATGTGATCCTGCGGTCAATTTCGCGACAGCAGAATCATTCCGCGAATCGCATAAGTGGTCTGCGGACCGCAGAATGGTCGCAGACCTGACCAGTATAGCCCAGTTTTGGGCATTAGTTTCGCGGTCCATTTTGCGGACAGCATACCCGTTAAACGGTCCATTTTATGACCGCTGAACTTAGTTCGAGGGTCGATTTTCCTATTTTTATAACCCGAGCCCATTTTGATAAACAGTCTTTGGGCGTCGTTTTGAAGGCAAAAATCTGATATATTTAGAGAGAAGTGAGAGTGTTCTAGAGAGAGGAAGAAGCTCAAGTTTTTTGTTTATCAAGATCTTTCTAAGATATGAAATCCAATAAGGAAATCTCACAAGATCTTCACTCAAGAGGTAAGATTCTAACCCTACTCTTCAATTTCGAGTTTGGGGTAAAAGATGGGTGATTGGGAGTATGATTCTTGGCTGTGAGAGTATTTTGTGTACATGTATGTACCAATAAGGTTTGTGGGAGGATTGTTGAGCCCGAATGGGTAAAGATTGGGTTGTGAAGTGAAAGGAATCTTGTGAAAGAACCTTGTAACCAATTTGCACATCAAGTATTTGATAAAATAATCAAATGAGCTGAGGCTATGAATATCTTCCTAATTTGTGTTCAATTTTCTTATGTCTCAAAATAGATTGAAGTTGTTAGGATTTTTGAAACATTGTAGTAACTTAAGAAAAGCTAAAAGTGAGGTATGTTGGCTAAATTTCTTTCCTAGAGTTGAGTACCATGATGTTCTTGTAAGTCCCGAGTTATCCATTATTCCGAATAAGCTTTGTGTTGAAAGGTATACGTTCAAAATGTGTTCCAGATGCTCTTATCATTTGATGTTATCCTTCAGAAATGTGTTCAAAGCACGAGTTGGGTATAAAAATGTTATGACTCCAAGTGGTGTTTCAAGTGAAGCCTATTATGCTAATTTGTGTAAGAAGTCTCAATGTGCATAAGACTCTTAATTGCTCATAGGTGAACTAAAAGTCGTGATTAGGGATTCCTTGTTGTCGATACCTGAAAGTGAATTAAGTGAGTGTGGGATATAAAGCGTGGACACCGTGCAGAGAATGAATGTTGTACTTGTGGCCAATAACGCCATTGAAACTATCCCAAATTGACTCCGAAAATAGAATTATCCAAAAGCTTATGTAATCAAGTCATGTCCAAATGTGGTTTTCTAACTAATGCTATGCTTGGTAGGTATTTCTAATATGTTTTGAGTTCTTACATATTCATGAGTTGGAATTGTGTATTGTCATTTTGGGGAAAGGTATTTCATGAGTATTCTATATGATGATGTTTATGATGATAATCCTTGAAAGTAAAGAAATGAAAATACGGAATATGATATACGGCCACAGTGCCATGAATGAAGAATAATATGTATGGCTAAGGTAGCCAATGAAATAATGATGTTGTAAGTAGTTGAAAGTAATTGTGAAGTGATATATGGTCTGAAAGGTTATGAGATGAACGTATTTGTACTGAAGTTTCCACTGTGTTATAAGCTGCTACGCCCTCGTGAGGAGAGGTTATGGTGTTCCTAAATATTTTAAATGTTCTTGACGTCCTGTGATCACCCATGGCAAGTATAAGTAAGTGACAGAATGAACATGAAATTTGGCTGTTTTCCAAAATGAGAATTATGAGGTGTTGTAAGTCCTAATGGTTTCAATCATAGTATGTATGCTTCTGAAATAATTAATGTAAATGACTTCGATGTTAGGTCCCCAAGAACCACGAACTTAGCTAATGACCTTAAGATGACCAGGGAGGATATAATTAAGTGGAAGAGGGACGTCCTATGCTAAGTGACGATAAATCTTATGGAAAACGTATTTGGACCATGTGCCATTGAAATTGACTTATTGATTTACCATACATGTGCTAATGTAATGAGGTGTATTTCTCCATGACGTGCATGAACATCAAGTGTTCCAATGATTCAGGAACTTACGACCTTAAAAGTAGCGCTAGTCATGTCCCTTTAGTTTTATGTATTGTCATGTGCTTAATGATGTGTTATGAACCTATGAACGGTCAATGAAACGCGTAAGTGTATTGTGTATGTAAATCCTATGAATGGTCTATGAAACGCATAGGTGTATGGTGCATGTAAATCCTATGAACGGACTATGAAACACATAGGTCTATTGTGTAATTAAACACTGTGAACGGTCTACGAAACGCACAGGTGTATTGTTTAAGTAAACACTGTGAACGATCTATGAAACGCACAGGTGTATTGTGTAAGTAAACACTATGAACGATATATGAAATGCACAGGTGTATTGTGTGATTAAACACTATTGAATGGTCTATGAAACGCACAGGCGTATTGTATGATTAAACACTATGAATGGTCTATGAAACACATAGGTGTAATGTGTAATTAAACACTGTGAACGGTCTATGAAACGCGCAGTTGTATTGTGTAAGTAAACACTTTGAACAGTCTATGAAACGCGCAGGTGTATTGTGTAATTAAACACTATGAACGGTCTATGAAACGCGCAGGTGTATTGTGTAAGTAAACACTGTGGACGGTCTATGAAACGCACAGGTGTATTGTGTAAGTAAACACTTTGAACGGTCTATGAAACGCACATGTGTATTTATAGGTGATACTCTGAAGGGTGTATAAAACACGCAGGTGTATTGTGTTATTATCCTGTGAACGGCCTATGAACCGCACAAGTGTATTATGTATGTAAACAATGTGATCGGCTATGTACTCAAGTCATGTCCAAATGTGGTTTTCTAACTAATGCCATGCTTGGTAGATATTTCCAATATGTTTTGAGTTCTTACATATTCATGAATTGAAATTGTGTATTGCCCTTTTGGGGAAAGGTATTTCAAGAGTATTCTATATAATGATGTTTATGATGATAATCCTTAAAAGTAAAGAAATGAAAATGCGGAATATGATTTACGGCCACAACGCCATAAATGAAGAATAATATGTATGGCCAAGGGAGCCAATGAAATAATGATATTGTAAGTAGTTGAAAGTAATTGTGAAGTGATATATGGTGTGAAAGATTATGAGATGAATGTATTGTACTTAAGTTTCCAATGTGTTATAAGCTCCTACGCCCTCATGAGGAGAGGTTATGGTGTTCCTAAATATTTTAAATGTTTTTGACATCCTTTGATCACCCATGGCAAGTGCAAGTAAGTGATAGAATGAACATGAAATGTGGCCGTTTACCAAAATGAGAATTATGAGGCGTTGAAAGTCCCAATGGTTTCAATCATAGTATGTATGCTTCTAAAATAATTAATGTAAATGACTTCGATGATAAGTTCCCAAGAATCATGAACTTAGCTATTGACTTTAAGATGACAAGGGAGGTTATAATGAAGTGGAAGAGGGATGTCCTATGCTAAGTGACGATAAATCTTATGGAAAACATATTTGGACGATGTGCCATTGAAATTGACTTATTGATTTACCATACATATGCTAATGTAATGAGGTGTATTTCTCCATGACGAGCATGAACATGAAGTGTTCCAATGATCCGGGAACTTACGACCTTAAAAGTAGCGCTAGTCATCTCGCTTTGGGTTTATATATGGTCATGTGCATAATGATATGTTATGATTCTGTGAACGGTCTATGAAACGCATAGGAGTATTGTGTATTTAAATCCTATGAACGGTTTATGAAACGCAATGGAAACACGCAGGTGTATTGTGTAACTACACACTGTTAATGGTCTATGTAACACACAGGAGTATTATATAAAGTAAACACTGTGAACGGTTTATGAAACGCACAGGTGTATTGTGTAAGCAAACAATGTGATCGGTCTATGAAATGCGCAGGTGTATTGTGTAATTAAACACTGTGAACGGTCTATGAAACGCACAGGTGTATTGTATAAGTAAACACTGTGAACGACCTATGATACGCACGGGTGTATTGTGTAATTAAACACGGTGAACAGTCTATGAAATGCACAGGTGCATTGTGTGAGTAAAGAATGTGATCGGTCTATGAAATGCACTGGTGTATTATGTAAGTAAACACTGTGAACGGTCTACGAAACGCGTAGGTGTATTGTGTAGGTAAACACTTTGAACGGTCTACGAAATGCAAAAGTGTATTGTATAGGTGATACTATTAAGGGTCTATGAAACGCACTGGTGTATTGTGTTATGATCCAGTGAATGGTCTATGAAACGCACAGGTGTATTGTGTAAGTAAACAATGTGATCGGTCTATGAAATGCGCAGGTGTATTGTGTAATTAAACACTGTGAACGGTCTATGAAACGCACAGGTGTATTGTGTAAGTAAACACTGTGAATGACCTATGATACGCACGGGTGTATTGTGTAATTAAACACGGTGAACGGTCTATGAAATGCACAGGTGCATTGTGTGAGTAAAGAATGTGATCGGTCTATGAAATGCACTGGTGTATTGTGTAAGTAAACACTGTGACCGGTCTACGAAACACGCAGTTGTATTGTGTAGGTAAACACTTTGAACGGTCTACGAAATGCACAAGTGTATTGTATAGGTGATACTATTAAGGGTCTATGAAACGCACAGGTGTATTGTGTTATGATCCTGTGAATGGTCTATGAAACGCACAGGTGTATTGTGTAAGTAAACAATGTGATCGGTCTATGAAACGCACTGGTTAAACGTATAGGTGTAAGATAAGAGGGGGATATGGACGGTCTAGTGAGATGCATTGTTAATGCAGACAATAGGTGCCACTTTCATTGGCCTTGTTTGTACATGTTGTTTCAATTACCTTATATTATGTATTCCGCGCATAGTTCATATGGCCCAGTTAATCCTAAAAGAAGTTTAAAATAATGTAAGCATAACGAGACTTGAAATGTGAATCTATAGGATGTTTTGTAGTTTTTGATGCACTTCATATGCCTCTTATTTGATTTTTCATAATTTCATATATTGTTCTGTTTGCCTTACATGCGAATACTATTCCATATGTACTCACGTCCCTTTTGCCGGGGGCGCTGCATCTTTTAATGGATGCAGGTATACTTCTACAGGATGATATGGATCTCTGATAGGGATCTACTTCCCAGCAGATCATGGTGAGCTCACTGCCGTTCCAATGGGTATTCGAGTCTAGTGGGTTTATGTACTTAGGTATCTATTGTCATAGAATCTCCATGTACATTGTGGGTCATCTACTTAAAGATTTGAGTTTTTTCATGTATTTATATTCATAGTACCTATGAGGTTACGCACCCATCATGAAAAAGATTGTAGGCCATTGAGCCAAATGTATTCAATTTAAAAGTCATGATCTAATTACGTAATGGTAAATCATGCATGAGTTATGATGAGATGTTGATGTAAAGTAGGCTTGCTTGACCAGGTTTACTCGGTTGAGCGCCAGTCATGCTCCCCAAGTTCGGGGCGTTAGAATCTTGGTATCAGAGCACGGTTTAGGAGTCCTTAGGTACCATGGAGCTGTTTCAGTAGATTCCCTCTTCTATCCTTGATCGTGCATTAAGGTTCTGAATTAGTCTCGGAGTTCCTTTGCTAATATCAAGGAATGTTTGCACGTCGTGCTATGAAATGACAAAGGCCTAAGGATTAAAGTAATGACGCACAAAACATGCATAATGTGTGAGGTGCCCAATTGTCCTCGTAATGGAAGAAGGAGAAGTCAAGGATACGACCAAGGTAAGCAAGGTCATAGAGTTGGCCTCGAAAGTCATGGTTGTTGTTTTCATGTATATGGTGCAGTGTGATGTTATCTATATGTTGTTTAGGATTGAGCGCCGGTCATGCTCCCCAAGTTTGGGGGGTGACAAACTTGGTATGAAAGCACGGTTTAGGAGTCCTAAGGTGTCATGGAGATTTGTCAGTAGAGTCCCTCTTGTCGATGTGTTGTCGTCCACGCTTGTAACATGGAGGCTACAACGATACTTAGGAAATTTTTCTCTTCTTCTATCCTTGATCGTGCTTTGAGGTTCTGAGTTAGTCTCGAAGTTCCCTTCTTAATATCAAGGAGTGTTTGCACATCGTGCTACGAAATGAGAAAGGCCTACGGATTAAGGGAATGATGGACATATCATGTATAATGTGTGAGGTGCCCAATTATCCTCGTAATTAAGGAAGAAGAAGTCAAGGATACGATCAAGATAAGCAAGGTCATAGACTTGGCCTCAAGAGTCATGGTTGTTGTTTTCATGTATATGGTGCAATGTGGTGTTATCTATATGTTGTTTAGGATTGATTTCTGAGATACTCTGCCAGGTGGATAAGCCCTAGTTATAGGGGAGACTCTGGAAAGATTTCTGAAAATTTGGGAGTTAGCCAAATTTGGAGCTTTTGGTGTGTATATAAATATTTAAGTCACATTAGGTGTCTATGGCAGACTCTAACCCTCATTCGAGGACAAATGATCCTAAACGGGGGAGAGCGCAAGGCCCCGTTAATATTTTCTAATGATTTAAGATTTTAAAGTGTGCCAACGGTATTTGGAAATAACGTGTTCGAGTATTAAAGGAGACCCATGGGATAGAACCACATTATTTTGAAATGAAAATACTTGATTAAGGTTTGTGGGAACATACTAAGGAGTTTTGTGAATGGCGAGAATTTGTGTGGAACAAGTTGAATACAATAAGTGGAAAGGATGTCTCAATTTGCACAAGATCATACTTCAAACGCATGCTTCTACCAAACTATAACAACTTTTGAGGTGATCTACCTATGCTATTAAAGCGCTTTGAGTCTAGTTTCCAACGCATCAAACCGTGCGTCATTTGGACATGTTACAGAAGTAATAACAAAATTACCAAAGCCTGGAAGAATGTGATTCTGCAGTCAATTTCGCGACAGCAAAATCATTCCGCGAACCGCATATGTGATCTACGGACCACAGAATGGTCGCACATGCCTATTTCTGGGCATCGGATTCCATTTTGCGGGTCATATTCCTGTTATGCGGTCCATTTTGCGACCACTGACCTGAGTTCGGAGGGTACATTTTCCTATTTTTATAACCGACCCCATTTTGAATAATACCCTTTGGGGATCATTTTGAAGGCAATAATTTGTCATTTGTAGAGAGAAGTGAGAGTGTTCTAGAGAGAAGAAGAAGCTCGAGCGCCTTGTTCATCAAGATCTTGTCCAAGATCTAAAATCCAATAAAGAAATCTCACAAGATCTTCACTCAAGAGGCAAGATTCTAACCCTACTCTTCAATTTCGAGTTTGGGGTAAAAGATGGGTGATTGCGAGTATGATTCTTGGATGTGAGAGCATTATGTGTACATGTATGTACCAATAAGGTTTGTGGGAGGATTGTTGAGCCCGAATGGGTAAAGATTGGATTGTGAAGTGAAAGGAATCTTGTGGAACAACCTTGTAACCAATTTGCACATTTAGTGTTTGATATAATGCTCAAATGAGCTAACGCCTCGAGTATCTTCCTAATTTGTGTTTAGTTTTGTAATGTCTCAAAATAGATTGAAGTTGCTAGGATTTTCGGAACATTGTAGTAACTTAAGGAAAGCTCAAAGCGAGGTATGTTGGCTAAACTTCTCACCTAGAATTGAATCCCATGATATTCTTGTAAGTCCGAGTTAACCATCATTCCGAATAAGCTTTGTGTTGAAAGGTATATGTTCAAATGTGTTCTGGATGCTCTTACCATATGATGTTATCCTTCAGAAATATGTTCAAAGCATGAGTTGGGTATAAAAATGTTATCACTCCAATTAGTTTTTTTAGTGAAGGCTATTATGCCAAATTGTGTAAGAAGACTCAATGTCCATAAGACACTTAATTGCTCATAGGTGTACTAAAAGTCGTGATTAGGTAATCCTTGTTGCCGAAAATCTATAAAGATTCTTGAAAGTGAATGTAGTGAGTTGGGGATATAAAGTGGGGACACCGTGCAGAGAAAGAATGTTATACTTGTGGCCAATAACGCCAATGAAATGAAATGATGTGTGAAATATTATGAAATGAGCATTGATTCAACTATCCCCAATTGACTCTGAAAATAGAATTATCCAAAAGCTTATGTACTCAAGTCATGTCAAAATGTGGTTTTCTAAGTAATCGAATTGTGTATTGACCTTTTGGAGAAAGGTATTTCAAGAGTATTCTATATGATGATGTTTATGATGATAATCCTTGAAAGTAAAGAAATGGAAGTGCGGAATATGATATACAGCCACAGTGCCATGATGAAGAATAATATGTATGGCCAGGGGAGCCAATGAAATAATGATGTTGTAAGTAGTTGAAAGTAATTATGTAGTGACACATAGTGTGAAAGGTTATGAAATGAACGTATTTGTACTTAAGTTTCAAATATGTTATAAGCTCTTACGTCCTCATGAGGAGAGGTTATGGTGTTCCTATATATTTTAAATGTTCTTGACGTCCTGTGATCACCCATGGCAAGTACAAGTAAGTGATAGAATGAACATGAAATGTGACCGTTTGCCAAAATGAGAATTATGAGGTGTTGAAATTCCCAATGGTTTCAATCATAGTATGTATGCTTCTAAAATAATTAATGTAAATGACTTCGATGATAAATCCCCAAGAATCATGAACTTAGCTCATGACTTTAAGATGACAAGGGAGGATATAATGAAGTGGAAGTGGGATATCCTATACTAAGTGACGATAAATCTTATGGAACACGTATTTGGACTGTGTGCTAATGTAATGAGGTGTATTTATCCATGACGAGCATGAACATGAAGTGTTCCAATGATCCGGGAACTTACGACCTTAAAAGTAGCGCTAGTCATATCGCTTTGGGTTTATATATGGTCATGTGCATAATGATATGTTATGATCCTATGAACAGTCTATGAAACGCATAGGTGCATTGTGTCTGTAAATCCAATGAACGGTCTATGAAACACATTGGTGAATGGTGCATGTAAATCCTATGAATGGCCTAAGAAAAGCACAAGTGTATTGTGTGATTAAACACTGTGAACTGTCTATGAAACGCACAGGTGTATTGTATAAGTAAACATTATGAACGGTCAATGAAACGCGCAAGTGTATTGTGTAATTACACACTGTTAATGGTCTATGAAACGCGCATAATTGTGTATGTAAATACTGTGAACGGTCTATGAAACGCACAAGTGTATTGTGTGACTAAACACTATAAACTGTCTACGAAACACACAGGTGTATTGTGTAAGTAAACACTGTGATCGGTCTATGAAACGCACAGGTGTATTATGTAAGTAAACACTGTGAACGGTCTATGAAACGCACAGGAGTGTTGTGTAAGTAAACATTGTGAACGGTCTATCAAATGCACCGGTGTATTATGTGATTAAACACTATGAACGGTCTATGAAACACACAGGTCTATTGTATAAGTAAACACTGTGAACGGCCTATGATACGCACAGGTATATTGTGTAATTAAACACTGTGAACGGTCTATGAAACGCACAGGTGCATTGTGTGAGTAAACAATGTGAACGGTCTATGAAACACATAGGTGTATTGTGTAAGTAAACACTGTAAATGGTCTATGAAACGCGCAGGGTATTGTGTAAATAAACACTGTGAACGGTCTATGAAACGCGCAGGTGTATTTTGTGATTAAACACTATGAATTGTCTATGAAACGCACAGGTGTATTGTGTATGTAAACACTGCGAACAGTCTATGAAACGCACAGGTGTATTGTGTAATTAAACAATGTGAAAGGTCTATGAAACACACAGCTGTATTGTGTGAGTAAAGATTACGACTGGTCTATGAAACGCACAAGTGTATTGTGTAAGTAAACACTGTGAACGGTCTATGAAATGCACATGTGTATTTATAGGTGATACTGTGAAGGGTCTTTGAAGCACACAGGTGTATTGTTTTACAATCCTGTGAACGGCCTATGAAACACACAGGTAGATTGTGTCTATAAACATAGTGATCGGTCTATGAAACTCACAGGATAAACGTATAGGTGCACCATAAGAGGGGGATATGGATGGTCTAGTGAGATGCATTGTTAACGCAGACAATAGGTGCCACTTTCATTGGCCTTGTTTGTACATGTTGTTTCAATTACCTTATATTAAGTATTCCACGCATAGTTCATATGGCACTGTTAATCCTAAAAGAAGTTTAAAATTAAGTAACCATAACGAGACTTGAAATGTGAATCTATGGGATGTTTCGTAATTTTTGATGTACTTCGTATGCCTCTTATTTGAGTTATCATAATTTCATATCTTGTTATGCTTGCCTTACATGCGAGTACTATACCACATGTACTCATGTCCCTTTTGCCGGGGATGCTGCATCTTCTAATGGATGTAGGTATACTTCTATAGGATGATATGGATATTTGATAGGGATCTTCTTCCCAGCAGATTATGGTGAGCCTGCTGCCGTTCCAGTGGGTATTCGATTTTAGTTGGTTTATCTACTTAGGTATCTAATGTCATAGAAGCTCCATGTATACCGTGGGTCATGTACTTAAAGATTTGAGTTTTGTCATGTATTTATGTTCACAGTACCTATGAGGCTACGCACCCATCATGAGAAAGATTGTAGGCCATTGAGCCAAATGTATTCAATTTAAAAATCATGATCTAATTAGGTTATGGTAAATCATGCATGAGTTATGATGAGATGTTGATGTAAAGTAGGCTTGCTCGACCGGGTTTACTCGGTTGAGCGCCAGTCATGCTCCCCAAGTTCGGGGCGTTAGAATCTTGGTATCAGAGCATGGTTTAGGAGTCCTTAGGTACCATGGAGCTGTTTCAGTAGATTCCCTCTTATTGGTGTGTTGCCGGTCACGCATATGACAGGGAGGCTACAACGACATTTAGGAAATGTTTCTCTTCTTCTATCCTTGATCGTGCATTAAGGTTCTGAATTAGTCTCGGAGTTCCTTTGCTAATATCGAGGTATGTTTGCACATCGTGCTATGAAATGACAAAGGCCTAAGGATTAAAGTAATGACGCACAAAACATGCATAATGAGTGAGGTGCCCAATTGTCCTCGTAATGGAAGAAGGAGAAGTCAAGGATACGACCAAGGTAAGCAAGGTCATAGAGTTGGCCTCGAAAGTCATGGTTGTTGTTTTCATGTATATGGTGTAATGTGATGTTATCTATATGTTGTTTAGGATTGATTTATGAGATTCTCTGGCAACTGGATAGGCCCCAGTTACAGGAGAGACTCTGGCGAAATTTCTGAAAAAATTTTGGGAGTTAGCCAAATTTTGGAGCTTTTGGTGTGTAGATAAAGATTTAAGTCAGATTAAGTGTGTATGCAAGACTCTAAACATTATTTGAGGATGAACGATCCTAAGAGGGGGAGAATGTAAGGCCCTGTTAAAATTTTCTAATTGTTTAAGATTTTAAAGTGCGCCAACGGTATTTGGAAATAATGTGTTCGAGTATTAAAGGAGACCCCTGGGATAGAACCACATTATTTTATAATTAATATATATGTTAAAGGTGTGTTGGAACATACTAAGGATTTTTGTGAATGGCAAGAATTTGCGTGGAACAAGTTGAATACGTTAAGTGGAAATGATGTCTCAATTCGCACAAGATCCTACTTCAAACGCATGTTGCGACCAAACTATAACGACTTAGGAGGTGGTCTACCTATCCAATTAAAGCCCTTTGAGTGTATTTTCCAACGCTTCAAACCGTTCTTCATTTGGACACTCCTACAGAAGTTATGACCAAATTACCAAAGGCTGGCAGAATGTGATTCTACAGTCAATTTTTCGACAGCAGAATCATTCCGCGAACCGCCTATGTGATCTAAGGGCCAAAGAATGGTCGCATACACCTAGTTCTGGGCATCAGTTTCCATTTGCGGATCGCATACCCGTTATGCGGTCCATTTTGCGACCGCAGAACTGAGTTCGGAGGTTCCTTTTTCCAATTTTTATAACCCGACACCATTTTGATAAATAGCCTTTGTGGGCTCGTTTTGAAGGCCAAAATCTGATATTTGTAGAGAGAAGCGAGAGTGTTCTAGAGAGAGGAAGAAACTCTTTGTTCATCAAGATCTTGTCCAAGATTTGAAATCCAATAAGGAAATCTCACAAGATCTTTAATCAAGAGGTAAGATTCTAACCCTAGTCTTCAATTTCGAGTTTGGGGTAAAAGATGGGTGATTGGGAGTATGATTCTTGGGTGTGAGAGTATTATGTATACATGTATATACCAATAAAGTTTGTGAGAAGATTGTTGAGCCCGAATGGGCAAAGATTGGGTTGAAGTGAAAGGAATCTTGTGGAAGAACCTTGTAACCAATTTGCACATCGAGTGTTTGATAAAACGTTCAAATGAGCAGAGACCATAAATATCTTCCTAATTTTTGTTCAATTTTGTAATGTCTCAAAATAGATTGAAGTTGTTAGGATTTTCGAAAATTTGTAGTAACTTAAGGAAAGCTCAAAGTGAGGTATGTTGGCTAAACTTCTCACCTAGAATTGAATCCCATGATGTTCTTGTAAGTCCCGAGTTATCCATCATTCCGAATAAGCTTTGTGTTGAAAGGTATATGTTCAAATGTGCTCTGGATGCTCTTATCATATGATGTTATCCTTCGGAAATGTGTTCAAAGCATGAGTTGGGTATAAAAATGTTATCACTCCAATTAGTTTTTCTAGTGAAGGCTATTATGCCAAATTGTGTAAGAAGTCTCAATGTGCATAAGACACTTAATTGCTCATAGGTGTACTAAAAGTCGTGATTAGGTAATCCTTGTTGTCGAAAATCTATAAAGATGCTTGAAAGTGAATGTAGTGAGTTGGGGAAATAAAGTGGGGACACTGTGCAGAGAAAGAATGTTATACTTGTAGCCAATAACGCCAATGAAATGAAATGATGTGTGAAATATTATGAAATGAGACTTGATTCAACTATCCCCTATTGACTCCGAAAATAGAATTATCCAAAAGCTTATGTACTCAAGTCATGTCCAAATGTGGTTGTTCTAACTAATGCTATGCTTGGGAGGTATTTCCAATATGTTTTGAGTTACTTACATATTCACGAGTTGAAATTGTGAATTGCCTTTTTGGGGAAAGGTATTTCAAGAGTTTTCTATATGATGATGTTTATGATGATAATCCTTGAAAGTAAAGAAATGAAAGTGCGGAATATGATATACGGCAATAGTGGCATGAATGAAGAATAATATGTACAACCAAGGGAGCCAATGAAATAATAATGTTGTAAGTAGTTCAAAGTAATTGTGAAGTGATATATGGTGTGAAAGGATATGAGATGAACATATTTGTGCTTAAGTTTCCAATGTGATATAAGCACCTATGCCCTCATGAGGGAGAGGTTATGATGTTCCTAAATATTTTAATTGTTCTTGACGTCCTGTGGTTACCCATGCCAAGTTCAATTAAGTGGTAAAATGAAGATGAAATGTAGCCGTTTGCCAAAATGTGAATTATGAGGTGTTGTTGTCATGACCCGCCCGGCGGGCCGCGACCGGACACCGGACCCTGCTTGCAGAGTACCGACGAACCCTTCGTTGCAGCTAACTTACTTTCTTTGCTTTCTTTCTTGTTATTTCAAACAAAAAGATCGTTTAATTGGACCTCTCATTGGAGACACACTTCGTGCACATACATACATACACATATTCGTGGAAGCGTATTACCGTGTTTAAGGCATAAGATTTACAAAGCGTGCATATACCCTGACACCTGTCCATACATAACCAACATTTGTCTATACACTACTGACATTGTCTATTGAGCCTCTACAAGAATAGACATTAAACATCCTATGTCGGAACAGGGCCCCGACATGCCCAATTTGCCACAATTCTTTAGTCTACAATTAAAAGAATAGCTCAATGATTACTCACTACGCTTGATAGCTATCATTAACCAAGGTTTCCCAAATTCATGTGGTGCTCCTCTACACCCTTCCTCCCCTAACCCTCATCAAACGTGTTTGCAGCACATGCAACTCATTTACAACCCCTAATAATCATGACGCATTCCGTTTAACCCTACTTATTTCGATTTTATGGCTTCTAGTCATACTCCCATAAGTTCTACAGACATGCAACCCCCCTATCATGAATGTTTAAGGGAAAACCACATGAAAGGGAGTAGTAACTTATCTTGCATGTGAATTATTTGACCCTCTTCTTCGATTCCTCAATTTCTAGGTCTTTGCCTCCAATGGGGTTCGTAGGAGGGGAAACTCAGCTAGGGTTTCCTTTAGCTCTTCAATTTCTTGCTAACTCAGCTAGGGTTTCCTTTAGCTCTTCAATTTAGAGTTTGGAAGAGAGGGATTTGGTTGTTTTGATGTGAGGGCTTTGAGAGGGGTCGTTAGTGGCTTTCTACTATGCTGGGACTTAGAAAAATGAAGAAGGGACGGGTTTAGGTCTCTTTTATAGGCCTGGCAATAAGTGGCACACGTACCTGACAAATTTCAGGTTTGCGATCGCATAGCCACCGCAAACAGAGTATGCGGTTCGCATTCTGGTCGCATATCTCGCCCCAGAAATCTGTTGCATTATGCGACACAGAAGGGCCAGATTTGCGGTTCCCATTTTCAACAATGCGATCGCATTCTGGTCGCATTTTAGACACTGATTCAGCCCAGAACTCTGTTCCATTATGCAATGGAGGGTGTCATATTTGCGGTCCGCATTTGCATTATGCGGTCCGCATACTGGCCGCATATTTGACACAATTTCAGCCAACAACTCTGTCTCAATCTGTGACCCTGATGTTGGATATGCGGTCCGCATTTGTGATTTGCGGTCCTCATATCTAGCTATGCGACACCTTTGTTCTTTTTCTTAACTTTAAGCCATTTTTCGGGTTCTTCGGTCCTCATATGTGAGCTATTCCATAGTGTATTTTAATGTACGAATTTTACGGGTTGTAACACACTCCCCCCCTTAGGAACATTCGTCCCCGAATGTAGGGATCTATGAAAGGTAATACTGTAGAGGGGAAGGAGTCCCAAGCCTCTTATGGGCTTCGTTCGGGCTCCACTGAACCCCATCATTAAATGGAAAGAAATAATAAAGTTCTTATTTACCTTGTAAGGACATTTCTCTTTCCAGTGCGTCCTGCATTTCCTTGGCATCACCATCATCATCCACCTGCAGGAATAAGTACGGGTATTTATTTAGCTTTCATCTCTTCCTCCGCTTCCCATGTCATATCTTCCACGTTCCTGTTCCTCCACAATACCTTGACCGAAACCACATCTTTTGTTCTTAGCTTGCGGACCTGTCGGTCCAATATAGCCACTGGTACTTCCTCGTACGTTAGATCCTCTGTAATCTGTATGTCTTGGATGGGGACGACCCGGGAAGGGTCTCTAATACATTTCCTCAACATGGACACATGGAACACTGGATGGAAATTCCATTTCGGACGGTAGTTCTAATTCATAAGCAACACGTCCAATTCGTCGAAGGATTTTGTACGGACCGATGTATCTCGGGCTCAATTTACCCTTCTTCCCAAAACGCATGACACCCTTCATGGGTGAGACTCTCGGGAACACCCAATCACCAACTTGAAACTCTAAATCACGACGTCGGACGTCGGAATAGGACTTTTGCTTACTTTGTGCTGTCTTCAATCGTCCCTGTATCATTCGTACTTTCTCAACGGCTTGATGGACCAAATCCGAGCCATACAGCTCAGTTTCACCAACTTCGAACCACCCAATTGGCGATCTGCACTTCCTCCCATACAATGCCTCATATGGGGCCATTTTTATACTGGAGTGGTAGCTGTTGTTGTACGCAAACTCTATAAGTGGAAGATGGTCGTCCCAACTACCTTGGAAGTCTAGAACACATGCCCGCAACATATCTTCCAGTGTTTGAATGGTACGCTCAGCCTGCCCGTCAGTTTGCGGATGAAAAGCTGTGCTGAGACTTACTTGTGTACCCAAACCCTTATGAAAAGATTTCTAGAAGTTAGCTGTGAATTAGGCTCCTCTGTCTGATATAATAGACATTGGCACCCCATGAAGCCTAACAATTTCCTTGATGTACAGCTTTGCATAATCCTTAGCTATGTAGGTTGTCCTAACTGGCAGGAAATGAGCACTCTTGGTAAGCCGATCCATTATCACCCAGATGGTATCGAACTTACAATTGGTGCGAGGTAATCCGACAATGAAGACCATGTTAATCACCTCCCATTTCCAAGTCGGAATTTCTATATCCTGGAGCAGTCCACCAGGTTTCTGATGTTCTGTCTGTACCTGTTGGCAATTAGGACACTGAGCTACGAATTCCGCAATTGATTTCTTCATGCCATCCCACCAATATTGCTCCTTGGCATCATGATACATTTTGGTTGAGCCAGGGTGGATGGAATATCTGGATTGGTGGATTTCCCTCATGATTTTCTCTCACAATTCTGCTACATTAGGCACACTAATCGGCCTTGACACCTCAAGGTCCCATCTCCTGCGATCTCGAAAGGTGAGATCCTACCTTGCTGGATGCCCTCTCTCAATCGCATCAAGGTGGGATCTTCGTATTGCCGTGCTTTCACTTCAGCTACAAGAGATGATTCAGATGTGTTATGCACAACAATACCTCCATCTTCGGAGTCTAACAATTTGACTCGCATACTGGCTAGCTGATGAAGCTCCTTGGTTAAACTTCGTTTACCTGCTTCAGTGTGTGCTAAACTTCCCATTGACTTACGACTGAGGGCGTCTGCCACAACATTGGCCTTGCCCAGATGATACAATATCTCAACGTCGTAGTCTTTTAGTAATTCAAGCCAACGTCGTTGTCTCAAATTTAACTCCTTTTGACTGAATATGCATTGTAAACTTTTGTGGTCTGTGTAGATGTCGACATGGACACCATATAGATAGTGTCGCCATGTCTTCAAGACATATACCACAGCAGCCAATTCCAGGTCATGGGTGGGGTAATTCTTTTCGTGCTTCTTCAGCTGTCTCGAAGCATAAGCAATCACCTTTCCATGCTGCATCAGTACACATCCCAAACCTATACGGAGGCGTCACAATATGCCACATAACCCTTAGTTCCGTCGGGAAGAGCAAGGACTGGAGCGGATGTTAATCGATCTTTCAGTTCTTGAAAGCTCCGCTCACAAATATCTGTCCATTGAAATTTGGCAGCTTTCTGGGTCAGCTTAGTTAACGGAGCGGATATAGA
Source organism: Nicotiana obtusifolia (assembly GCA_002018475.1). NCBI lineage: Eukaryota > Viridiplantae > Streptophyta > Magnoliopsida > Solanales > Solanaceae > Nicotiana > Nicotiana obtusifolia. Next base: position 45,030 of record MCJB01007169.1, read on the forward strand.
AGAGAATCATTCTACAAACCGCCTATAATATCCTGCTAACCCCAAGAAGCTACGGACTTCTGATGGTGTAGTAGGCCTTGGCCAATTCTTGACTGCGTCGATCTTTTGAGTTCGACACTAATACCCTCATCAGATTTCACATGGCCTAAGAATGCTATTTAGTTCAGCCAAAACTCACATTTGGCGAGCTTTGCATATAACCTGTGGTCCCGAAGGGTCTGCAATACTATTCGCAAGTGACCCATATGCGCTGCCTCTGAGCGAGAATACACCAAAATATCATCAATGAACACCACCACGAACACATCGAAATAGGGCCTGAATACAGTGTTCATGAGATCCATGAAAGCAGCCGGGGCATTTGTTAGCCCGAACGACATCACTAGAAATTCAAAATGCCCATATCTAGTTCGGAAGGTTGTTTTCGGAATGTCTTTCTCCTTGACCCTTAACTGAAAATATCTCGAGCGCAGGTCAATGTTAGAGAAATATTTGGCTCCCTGGAGCTGGTCGAACAGGTCATCGATTCTTGAAAGTGGGTATTTGTTCTTTATGGTAACCTTATTCAACTGACGATAATCGATACACATTCGTAATGATTCTAGGCCTAATGAAGCCTTTATCCAGTAAGTCCTTCAACTGTACCTTCAACTCTCGCAATTCTGCTGGGGCCATTCTATACGGAGGAATAAAAAGTGGATGAGTATCAGGCAACAAATCAATGCCAAACTCGATTTCCCTTTCAGGAGGAAGACCTGGAAGTTCATCTGGAAAGATATCCGGAAATTCATTGACTACCGGAATCATCTGTAAGATAGGCGGCTCCGCCTCCCCGTCCATAACGCGAACAAGGTGGTAGATACAACCCTTAGAGATCATCTTGCTTGCATTAAGGTAGGAAATAAACCTACCTTTCGGTGTAGCAACATTCCCCTTCCATTCAAGGACAGGTTCGTCAGGAAATTGGAATTTAACCACCTTTGTATGAAAATAGACACTGGCATAGCACGATGCCAACCAGTCCATTCCAATTATCACATCAAAATCTATCATTTCTAACTCAATTAGATCTACCGAGGTTTGACGATTACAGATCGTCATAGTGCAACTTTTAGATACCTTCCTGGCAATTACAGAATCTCCTATTGGAGTGGATACCACAAAGGGCTTGCTTAATAATTCGGGTGCAACATCAAATTTATCGGCCACAAGGGGTGTAACATAAGATAGCATGGACTCGGGATCAATCAATGCATACACATCATGAGAAAGCACTGATAATATACCTGTGACAACATCCGGAGATGACTCAAGGTCCTGTCGGCCCGCTAGAGCATATTCTCGGTTTTGAACACCGCTTGGGCCCGGCATTGCACCGCTGCCTCTGCCACGAACTGCTGGCTGCTGAGGACCTCGTACTGGAGGTCGAATAGATAAGAAGAACCAGCCGCAAATCCAGTTTGGTGAGCCATGCCATCATCCCTCCTGTAAGGACAGTCTCGCATCATGTGACCGGGCTGTCCACAATAATAACATCCATCCGAACCCCGACGGAAAAAATGTGTCCTGCTGCACTGCTCACAACGAGGCATGGAGTATCTCATCTGACTGGTAGCCCTGTGATATGGCGAGCTTGATGCCCGCGAGCTCTGAAACTGTCGAGGGGCACTAGACACAGGTGGTGCCGAGCTCGTCGAAGAATGGGGCCTCACACTACTTCTAGAATCACCAGAATACCCCGCAGCTCTTGTTCTCCTATGCTGGGTCCTCTCCTGTTCTCTATCCGCCCTTTGTTGGTGTTTACGATCCTCTATGGTCTGCGCATAGGCCTGAATACGAGAGATATCCATACCCTCTATCAAGGAGGCCGTTGTGCATTCATTTATCAAATGCGGTCCCAATCCGTTCACGAACAAGTGAATCCTGTCGCTCATCTCTGCACCATGTGGGGAGCATACCTTGCCAGAGAGTCAAACTGCATACTGTACTCTCGTATATTCATATTTCCCTGCTTAAGGTTTAAGAACTTATCGGCCTTGGCTCGACGTACCTCAACTAGCAGGTAGTGGCGAAGGAACGCCTCAGAGAATTCATTCCATACGGGTGGGGGAGCATTTGGACCCCTGGATCTCTCCCAACCGTCATACCAGAACACTGCTAAGTTCCGTAATCAGTAAGAAGCCAGTTCTACTGCCTCTGTGTCACTAGCATGCATAACTCGCAGTATGCGGTGTATTTGATCAATGAAATCCTGCGGGTCTTCTTTAGGATCAGACCTGGTAAACACTGGAGGATCCAAATTGATGAAGTCACGGACCCTTGTACTAACCGGTCTCTCAGCAGTACCGGTATTCTGTCTCCGAGCCTGAGAAGCTACCAGGCTAGTCAACAACTGCACCGCAGTCCTCAGGTCCTGGTCTGTAGCATCAGAAGAAGGGACTGGGGAGGCTGGGCGGCTTCTAATATCCTCTGGGGGAGGAGGAGTAGATGAGGTCCGAGAAGGCGTCTTGCTTTGGCCTTCGACCGTGTAGGGCACCTGACTAGTCCCTTCTCCGGCATTTATATCGAGCCGTCTACTATTGACTTGCTTCCTAGCTGAAGGCATCGCTGTAGGAAAACAAGGCAAGTATAAGAGATGAACACTTACGACTTAGCTCTATGCACGATTTAGATTCAGAAAGAAGGTAACATTCATAAATGTCAGGTAGCCTCCTGATTATAAAATGTGGCGCGCAACACACCCATAATCAAGACCCTACTAGACACGGCTCATAGACAATCCCTAGGACACGACCTGCTCTGATACCACTCCTGTCACGACCCACCTGGCGGGCCGCGACCGGGCACCGGAACTTGCTTGCAGAGTACCGGCGAACCCTTCGTTGCAGCTAACTTACTTTCTTTGCTTTCTTTCTTATTATTTCAAACAAAAAGATCGTTTAATTGGACCTTTCATTGGAGACACACTTCATGCACATACATACATACACATATCCGTGGAAGCGTATTACCGTGTTTTAGGCATAACATTTACAAAGCGTGCATATACCCTGACACCTGTCCAGACATAACCAACATTTGTCTATACACTACTGACATTGTCTGTTGAGCCTCTACAAGAATAGACATTAAACATCCTATGTCGGAACAGGGCGACATGCCCAAATGCCTATACAAAATGCATACCAAAGTTGTAGCAAGTCCGAAAGATGAATCTTACTATGTTTGCTGAACTGGTAGCCTACTGCGGTGGGGGAGCTCCGTCTGTCAATCTATTAGGACCTGCAGCACGATATGCAGCATCCACAAAATAAAGGACGTCAGTACGGAAAATGTACTGAGTATGTAAGACATGAAACACAATATAAGAGCAGTCATATAAGCATCAGGATAGAAACATGTAACTCGTAGCAAAGGAATTGCCTCTGAGGGCAGCTAACCACGACACGTTGTAATATTTATGTCTAATTACATACCTTTATGACATTGTTGTTATAATTCCTATTTCCATCATTACAGAATTATACTTTCACCCTTGCGAGTTTGCCATTTTCATGTACATTTATTGTCACCGGATGCGGTTACGTAATCGTTACCTTAAACCACTATCTGCGCCACTGTGGGCTTGTCATTTTCATATACATTTACTGTTACCGAAACCGTTTACATACACGTTACCACACAATCACATACGCCTCCATGGGCTCTCTATCGTCATACGCCTCTGTGGGCTCATCATTATCATCTCACAGCATGCCTTACCCGGCCGTACTAGGCTCGGGCATAACATATGCCTCTGTGGGCTCATACCCGGCCGTACTAAGCTCGGTCATAACATATGCCTTTGTGGGCTCATACCCGGCCTTTGCAAGGCGCGGTCATACGAATTCGATCATGCACATATATACATACACGTAATACATTGCGAGCTTATTTATGAACTTGTGTTCTCGACTTGTTATAATGACATACATTTATTATCCCTTCTTTCTCATGTAATTAAGAATACCTTTTTAACATGATAGTTATAAGACTCAAGGATTTCCGTCAACATTGTTACCATGAAGCAAGAATAATCATTCCATAGAGGGAAGAACAACATAAGCAACACTAGCTTCTAAGAATAGAATATTCTTTGGGGCTCATTCGTGGCATTGTATTCAATAGGAATCGTGCAAAAGAAAGAACGGTATAGTCTCACATACCTGGTACTTATTGCGTCGGTTCTCAAGCTACGCAATTTGCCACAATTCTTTAGTCTACAATTAAAAGAATAGCTCAATGATTACTCACTACGCTTGATAGCTATCATTAACCAAGGTTTCCCAAATTCATGTGGTGCTCCTCTACACCCTTCCTCCCCTAACCCTCATCAAACGTGTTTGCAGCACATGCAACTCATTTACAACCCCTAATAATCATGACCCATTCCGTTTAACCCTACTTATTTTGATTTTATGGCTTCTAGTCATACTCCCATAAGTTCTTACAGACATGCAACCCCCCTATCATGAATGTTTAAGGGAAAACCACATGAAAGGGAGTAGTAACTTACCTTGCATGTGAATTATTTGACCCTCTTCTTCGATTCCTCAATTTCTAGGTCTTTTCCTCAAATGGGGTTCGTAGGAGGGGGAAACTCAGCTAGGGTTTCCTTTAGCTCTTCAATTTAAAGTTTGGAAGAGAGAGGGATTTGGTTGTTTTGATTTGAGGGCTTTGAGAGGGGTCGTTTGGGGCTTTCTACTATGCTGGGACTTAGAAAAATGAAGGAGGGACGGATTTGGGTCCCTTTTATAGGCCTGGCAAAAAGTGGCACACGTACCTGACAAATTTCAGGTTTGCGATCGCATAGCCACCGCAAACAGGGTATGCGGTTCGCATTCTGGTCGCATATCTCGCCCCAGAAATCTGTTGCATTATGCGACACAGAAGGGCCAGATTTGCGGTTCGCATTTTCAACAATGTGATCACATTCTGGTCGCATTTTCGACACTGATTCAGCCCAGAACTCTGTTCCATTATGCGATGGAGGGTGTCATATTTGCGGTCCGCATTTGCATTATGCGGTCCGCATACTTGCCAAATATTTGACACAATTTTAGCCCAGAACTCTGTCTCAATCTGCGACCCTGGTGTTGGATATGCGGTCCGCATTTGTGCTTTGCGGTCCGCATATCTAGCTATGCGACACCTTTGTTCTTTTTCTTAACTTTAAACCATTTTTCGGGTTCTTGGGTCCTCATATGTGAGCTATTCCACAGTGTATTTTAATGTACGAATTTTACGGGTTGTAACAGTTGTAAGTCCCAATGGTTTCAATTATAGTCTTTATGCTTCTAAAATAATTAATGAACTAAGTGACTTCGATGTTAAATCCCCAAGAATCATAAATTTAGCTAACGACCTTAAGATTACAAGGGAGGATATAATGAACTTGAAGAAGGATGTCCTATGCTAAGTGACGATAAATCTTATGGAAAACGTATTTGGACCATGTGCCATTGAAATTGACTTATTGATTTACCATACATGTGCTAATGTATTGAGGTGTATTTCTCCATGACGAGCATCAACATGAAGTGTTCCAATGATCTGGGAAATTACGACCCTAAAAGTAGCGCTAGCCATGCGCTTTGGGTTAATATAAGGTCATGTGCATAATGATGTGTTATGATCCTATCAAAGGTCTATGAAACGCATAGGTGTATTTTGTATGTAAATCCTATGAACGGTCTATGAAACGCATAGTTGTATGGTGCATGTAAATCCTATGAACGGCCTATGAAACGCATAGGTGTATTGTGTAGTTAAACACTATGAACGGTCTATGAAACGCACAGGTGTATTGTGTAAGGAAACACTATGAACGGTCTATGAAATGCGCAGGTGTATTGTCGAATTAAACACTGTGAACGGTCTATAAAATTCGCAGGTGTATTGTGTAAGTAAATGTTGTGAACGGTCTATGAAACGCATGGGTGTATTGTGTGATTAAACACTGTGAATGGTCTATGAAACACACATGTGTATTGTGTGAGTAAACAATGTGAACGGTCTCTGAAACGCACAGGTGTATTATGTAAGTAAACAGTGTGAACGGTCTATGAAACGTATAGGTGGAGACTCTGGCGAAATTTCTGAAAATTTTGGAAGTTAGCCAAATTTTAGAGCTTTTGGAGTGTAGATAAAGATTTAAGTCACATTAGGTGTCTATGGCAGACTATAACCCTCATTCGAGGATGAATGATCCTAAACGGAAGAGAATGTAAGGCCCCGTTTAAATTTTCTAATGATTTAGATTTTAAAGTGCGCCAACGGTATTTGGAAATAACGTGTTCGAGTATTAAAGGAGATCCATGGGATAGAACCACATTATTTTGAAATGAAAATGTATGTTTAAGGTGTGTTGGAACATACAAAGGAGTTTTGAGAATGACGAGAATTTGTGTGAAACAAGTTGAATACATTAAGTGGAAAGGATGTCTCAATTCGCACAAGATCCTACTTCAAACGCATGCTTCTACCAAACTATTACGACTTAGGAGGTGACTTATCTAATTAAAGCCCTTTGAGTCTAGTTTCTAACGCATCAAATCGTTCGTCATTTGGACACTCCTACAGATGTTATAACCAAATTACCAAAGGCTGGCAGAATCTGATTCTGCGGTCAATTTCGCGACAGCAGAATCATTCCGCGAACCACATAAGTGGTCTACGGACCGCAGAATGGTCGCAGACCTGACCAGTTTAGCCCAGTTCTGGGCATCAATTTCATGGTCCATTTTGCGGACCGCATACCCGTTATGCTGTCCATTTTGCGACCGCAGACCTGAGTTCGAAGCATCCATTTTCCTATATTTATAACCCGACCCATTTTGATAAATAACCTTAGGGGCTCGTTTTGAAGGCAATAATCTGACAGTTGTAGAGAGAGGTGAGAGTGTTCTAGAGAGAGGAAGAAGCTCGAGTGCTTTGTTCATCAAGATCTTGTCCAATATTTGAAATCCAATAAGGAAATCTCACAAGATCTTCACTCAAAAGGTAAGATTCTAACCCTAGTCTTCAATTTCAAGTTTGGGATAAACGATGGGTGATTGGGAGTATGATTCTTGGGTGTGAGAGTATTATGTATACACGTATGTACCAATAAGGTTTGTGGTAGGATTGTTGAGCCCGAATGGGTAAAGATTGGGTTCTGAAGTGAAAGGAATCTTGTGGAAGAACCATGTAACCAATTTGCACATCTAGTGTTTGATAAAATGCTCAAATGAGTTGAGGCCATGAATATCTTCCTAATTTTTGTTCAATTTTGTTATGTCTCAAAATATATTGAAGTTGCTAGAATTTCTGGAACATTGTAGTAACTTAAGGAAAGCTCAAAGCGAGGTATATTGGCTAAACTTCTCTCCTAGAATTGAATCCCATGATGTTCCGAATAAGCTTTGTGTTGAAAGATATATGTTTAAAATGTGTTCTGGATGCTCTTATCATATGATGTTATCCTTCGGAAATGTGTTCAAAGCATGAGTAGGGTATAAAATGGTTATGACTCCTAGTAGTGTTTTAAGTGAAGGCTATTATGCCAAATTGTGTAAGAAGTCTCAATGTGCATAAGACTCTTGGTTGCTCATAGGTGTACTAAAAGTCGTGATTAGGGATTCCTTGTTGTCGATAATCTATACAGATGCTTGAAAGTGAATGTAGTGAGTTGCACGTTGAGTTGGCCTCAAGAGTAATGGTTGTTGTTTTCATGTAGATGGTGCAATGTGGTGTTATCCATATGTTGTTTATGATTGATTTCTGAGATTCTCTGGCAGGTGGATAGGCCCCAGTTACAGGGGAGACTCTGGCGAAATTTCTGAAAATTTTAGGAGTTAGCCAAATTTTAGAGCTTTTGGTGTGTAGATAAAGATATAAGTCACATTAGGTGTCTATGGAAAACTCTAACCCTCATTCTAGAACGAATGATCCTAGGGGGGGGGGGAGAATGTAAGCACCGTTAAAATTCTCTAATGATTTAAGATTTTAAAGTGCGCCAACGGTATTTGGAAATAACGTGTTTGAGTATTAAAGGAGATACGTGGGATAGAACCACATTATTTTGAAATGAAAATATGTTTTTAAGGTGTTTTGGAACATACTAAGGAGTTTTGTGAATGGCAAGAATTTGTGTGGAACAAATTGAATACAATAAGTGGAAAGGATGTCTCAATTCGCACAAGATCCTACTTCAAACGCATGCTTCTGCCAAACTATAATGGCTTAGAAGCTAATCCACCTATCCAATTAAAGCTCTTTGCGCCTGTTTCCAACGCATGAAACCTTTTGTCATTTGGATACTCCTACAAGAAGTTATGACCAAATTATCAAAAGCTAGCAGAATGTGATTCTGCGGTCAATTTCGCGACCGCTGAATCATTCCGCGAATAGGATAGGTGGTCTGCGGACCGCAGAATGGCCGCAGACCTTACCAGTTTAGCCCAGTTCTAGGCATCAGTTTCGTTGTCCATTTTGCGGACCACATACTCGTTATACTGGCCATTTTGCGACCGCAGACCTGAGTAGGAAGGGTCCATTTTCCTATTTTTATAACCTGACCCCATTTTGATAAATAGTCTTTGGGGCTCATGTTGAAGGCAAAAATCTGACATTTCAAGAGAGAAGTGAGAGTGTTCTAGAGAGAGGAAGAAGCTCGAGTGCTTTGTTCATCAAGATCTAATCCATGATCTGAAATCCAATAAGGAAATCTCACAAGATCTTTACTCAAGAGGTTAGATTTTAACGCTAGTCTTCAATTTCGAGTGTGGGGTAAAAGATGGGTAGTTGGGAGTATGATTCTTTGACGTGAGAGTATTATGTATACATGTATGTACCAATAAAGTTTGTGGGAAGATTGTTGAGCCCGAAAGGGTAAAGATTGAGTTGTGAAGTGAAAGGAATCTTGTGGAAGAACCTTGTAGCCAATTTGCACATCTTGTGTTTGATAAAATGCTCAAATGAGTAGAGGCCAGGAATATCTTCCTAATTGGTGTTCAATTTTGTTATGTCTTAAAATATATTGAAGTTGCTAGCATTTCCGGAACATTATAGTAGCTTAAAGAAAGCTCAAAGCAAGGTATATGTTCAAAATGTGTTCCGGATGCTCTTATCATATGATGTTATCCTTCGGAAATGTGTTCAAAGCATGAGTTCCGGATGCTTGCAAGTGAATGTAGTGAGTTGGGGATATAAAGTATGGACACCGTGCAAAGAAAGAATGTTATTCTTGTGGCCAATAACTCCAATGAAATGAAATGATGTGTGAAATATTATGAAATGAGCCTTGATTCAACTATCCCAAATTGACTCCGAAAATAGAATTATCCAAAAGCTTATATACTCAAGTCATGTCCAAATGTGGTTGTTCTAACTAATGCTATGCTCGGGAGGTATTTGCAATATGTTTTGAGTTCTTACATATTCATGAGTAGAAATTGTGTATTGCCCTTTTGGAGAAAGGTATTTCAAGTGTATTCTAGATGATGATGTTTATGATGATAATCCTTGAAAGTAAAGAAATGAAAGTGCGGACTATGATATACGGCAACAGTGGCATGAATGAAGAATAATATGTATGGCCAAGGGAGCCAATGAAATAATAATGCTGTAAGTAGTTCAAAGTAATTGTGAAATGATATATGGTGTGAAAGGTTATGAGGTGAACATGAAATGTGGCCATTTTCCAACATGTGAATTATGAGGTGTTGTAAGTCCCAATGGTTTCAATCATAGTATGTATGCTTCTAAAATAATTAATGTAAATGACTTCGATGGTAAATCCCCAAGAATCATGAACTTAGCTAATGACCTTAAGATGACAAGGGAGGATATAATGAAGTTGAAGAGGGATGTCCTATGCTAAGTGACGATAAATTTTATGGAAAAAGTATTTCGACCATGTGCCATTGAAATTGACTTATTGATTTACCATATATGTGCTAATGTAATGAGATGTATTTCTCCATGACGAGCATGAACATGAAGTGTTCCAATGATCCGGGAACCTACGACCTTAAAATTAGCGCTAGTCATGCACTTTGGACATATATATGATCATGTGCATAATGATGTGTTATGATCCTATGAACGGTCTATGAAACTCATAGGTGTATTGTGTATGTAAATCCTATGAACGGTCTGCAAAGGTGTATGGTGCATGTAAATCCTATGAACGTCCTATGATACGCATATGTGTATTGTGTAATTAAACACTGTGAACAGTCTATGAAACACACAGGCTTATTGTGTAAGTAAACACCGTGAACGGTCTATGAAATGCGCAGGTGTATTATGCAATTAAACATTGTGAACGGTCTATGAAATGTGCAGGTGTATAGTGTGAGTAAACATTATGAACGGGCCATGAAATGCACAGTTGTATTGTGTGATTAAACACTGTGAACAGTCTATGAAATGCACATGTGTGTTGTGTAAGTAAACACTGTGAACGGTCTATGAACCGCACAGATGTATTGCGTTAGTAAACACTGTGAACGGTCTATGAAACATACAAGTGTATTGTGTAACTAAACACTGTGAACGGTCTATGGAACGCACGAGTGTATTGTGTAAGTAAACTCTGTAAACGGTCTATGAAACGCACATGTATATTGTATAGGTGATAATGCAAAGGGTCTATGAAAAATGCACAGGTGTATTGTGTTATGATCCTACGAACGGTCTATAAAATGCAAAGATGTATTGTGTTATAATCCTGTGAACGGACTATGAAACGCACAGGTGTATTGTATAAGTAAACACTGTGAACGGTCTATGAAACGCACAGGTGTGTTGTGTAAGTAAACACTGTGAACGGTCTATGAAACGCACAGGTGTATTGTGTAGTTAAACACTGTGAACGGTCTAGGAAACGCACAGATGTATTGTGTGAGCATACACTGTGAACGGTCAATGAAACATATAGGTTTATTGTGTCAGTAAACTCTGTGAACGGTCTATGAAACGCACAGGTGTATTGTGTAAGTAAACACAGTGAACGGTCTGTGAAACGCACATGTGTATCGTATAGGTGATACTGTGAAGGGTCTATGGAAAGCACAGGTGTATTGTGTTATGATCCAGTGAACGATCCATGAAACGCATAGGTGTATTGTGTAAGTAAAAATGTGATCGGTCTATGAAACGCACAGGTTAAACGTTTAGGTGTAAGGTGAGAGAGGGATATGGACGGTCTAATGAGATGCATTGTTAACGCAGACAATAGGTGCCACTTTAATTGGCCTTGTTTGCACATGTTGTTTCAATTACCTTATATTATGTATTCTACGCAGAGTTCATATGGCACAGTTAATCCTAAAATAAGTAAAACAATGATTTAAGCATAACCAGACTTGAAATTTGAATCTATGGGATGTTTCTTAGTTTTTGATGTACTTCATATGACTCTTATTTGAGTTATCAGAATTTCATATATTGTTCTATTTGCCATACATGCGAGTATTCCACATGTACTCACGTTCCTTTTACCGAGGGCGCTGCATCTTTTAATAGATGCAGGTATACTTCTACAGGATGATATAGATCTTTGATAGGGAACTTCTTCCCGGCAGATTATGGTGAGCCCGCTTAGGTATCTATTGTCATAGAAGCTCCATGTACACTGTGGGTCATGTACTTAAAGATTTGAGTTTTGTCATGTATTTATGTTTACAGTACCTATGAGGCTACACACCTATCATGAGAAAGATTGTAGGCGATTGAGGCAAATGTACTCAATTTAAAAGTCATGATCCAATTACGTTATGGTAAATATGCATGAGTTATGATGAGATGTTGATGTAAAGTAGGCTTGCTCGACCAGGTTTACTCGAATGAGCGCCGGTCATGCTCCCCAAGTTTGGGGTGGGACAAATTTGGTATGAAAGCACGGTTTAGGAGTCCTAAGGTGTCATGGAGCTGTGTCAGTAGAGTCCCTCTTATCAGTGTGTTTCCGGCAACACTTATAACAGGGAGGCTACAACGATATTTAGGAAATGTTTCTCTTCTTCTATCCTTGATCATGCGTTAAGGTTCTGAGTTAGTCTCGGAGTTCCCTTATTAATATCAAGAAATGTTTGCACATCGTGCTACGAAAGGAGAAAGGCCTAAGGATTAAAGTAATGACGCACATAACATGCATAATGTGTGAGGTGTCAAATTGTCCTCGTTATGGAGGAAGGAGAAGTCAAGAATACGACCAAGGTAAGCAAGGTCATAGACTTGGCCTCGAGAGTCATGGTTGTTGTTTTCATGTATATGGTGCAATGTGGTGTTATCTATATGTTTTTTAGGATTTATTTCAGAGATTCTCTGGCAGGAGGATAGGCCCCAGTTACAGGGGAGACTCTAGCGAAATTTCGGAAATTTTTGGGAGTTCGCCAAATTTTAGAGCTTTTGGTGTGTAGATAAAGATTTAAGTCACATTAGGTGTTTATGGCAGACTCTACCCCTCATTGGACGAATGTCCCAAACGGGGAAGAATGTAAGGCCCCGTTAAAATTTTCTAATGATTTAAGATTTTAAAGTGCGCCAACGGTATTTGGAAATAACGTGTTCGAGTATTAAAAGGAGACCCATGGGATTGAACCACATTATTTTGAAATGAAAATATATGTTTAAGGTGTGTTGGAACATACAAAGGAGTTTTGTGAATGGCAAGAATTTGCGTGGAACAAGTTGAATACATTAAGTGGAAAGGATGTCTCAATTTGCACAAGATCCTACTACAAGCGCATGATGCTACCAAACTAAAACGACTACAGAGGTGATCTATCTATCCAATTAAAGCCCTTTGATTCTAGTTTCCAACGCATCAAAGCTTTCATCATTTGGACACTCCTACAAGACGTTATGACCTAATTACCAAAGGCTGGCAGAATGTGATTCTGCAGTCAATTTCGCGACCGCTGAATCATTCCGCGAACCGCATAAGTGGTCTGTGGACCGCAGAATGGTCGTAGACCTGACCAGTTTAGCCCAGTTCTGGGCATCAGTTTTGCGGTCCAATTTGGGGATAGCATAAGGGTAATACGGTCCATTTTGCGACCGCAGACCTGAGTTCGGAGGGTCCATTTTCCTATTTCTCTAACCCGATCCCATTTTGATAAATAGCCTTTGTGGGATCGTTTTGAAGGCAAAAATCTTATATTTGTAGAGAGTAGTGAGAGTGTTCTAGAGAGAGGAAGAAGCTCTTTGTTCATCAAGATCTTATCCAAGATTTGAAATCCAATAAGGAAATCTAAAAAGATCTTCACTGAAGAGGTAAGATTCTAACCCTGGTCTTCAATTTCGAGTTTGGGGTAAAAGATGGGTGATTGGGAGTATGATTCTTGGGTGTGAGAGTATTATCTATACATGTATGTACCAATAAAGTTTGTGGGAAGATTGTTGAGCCCGAATAGGTAAAGATTGGGTTGTGAAGTGAAACAAATATTGTGGAAGAACCTTGTAACCAATTTGCACATCTAGTGTTTGATAAAATGCTCAAATGAGCTGAGGCCATGAATATCTTCCTAATGTTTGTTCAATTTTGTTATGTCTCAAAATATATTGAAGTTGCTAGAATTTCCGGAACATTGTAGTAACTTAAGGAAAGCTCAAAGCGAGATATGTTGGCTAAACTTCTCTCCTAAAATTGAATCCCATGATGTTCTTGTAAGTCCCGAGTAATCCATTATTCCGAATAAGCTTTGTGTTGAAAGCTATATGTTCAAAATGTGTTCTGGATGCTCTTATCATATGATTTTATCCTTTGAAAATGTGTTCAAAGCATGAGTTGGGTATAAAAATGTTATGACTCCAAGTAATGTTTCAAGTGAAGGCTATTATGCCAAATTGCATAAGAAATCTCGATGTGCATAAGACTCTTAATTTCTCTTAGGTGTACTAAAAATCGTGATTAGAGATTCCTTGTTGTCGATAATCTATAAATATGCTTCAAAGTGAATGTACTGAGTTGGGATATAAAGTGTGGACAGCGTGCAGAGAAAGAACGTTATACTTCTGGCCAATAACGCCAATGAAATGAAATGATGTGTGAAATATTATGAAATGAGCCTTGATTCAACAATCCCAAATTGACCCCGAAAATAGAACTATCCAAAAGCTTAATTACTCAAGTCATGTCCAAATGTGGTTTTCTAACTAATGCTATGCTTGGTAGGTATTTCCAATATGTTTTGAGTTCTTACATATTCATGAGTTGAAATTGTGTATTGCCCTTTTGGGGAAAGGTATTTCAAAAGTATTCTATATATGATGTTTATGATGATAATCATTGAAAGTAAAGAAATAAAAGTGTGAAATATGATATACGGCCACAGTGCCATGAATGAAGAATAATATGTATGGCCAATGGAGCCGATGAAATAAATATGTTCTAAGTAGTTCAAAGTAATTGTGAATTGATATATGGTGTGAAAGGTTATGAGATGAACGCATTTGTACTTAAGTTTCCAATGTGTTATAAGCTCCTACGCCCACATGAGGAGAGGTTATGGTGTTCCTAAAAAATTTAAATGTTCTTGACGTCCTTTGATCACCCATGGCAAGTACAAGTAAGTGATTGAATGAACTTGAAATGTGGTCGTTTGCCAAAATGAGAACTATGAGGTGCTGTAAGTCCCAATGGTTTCAATCATAATATGTATGCTTCTAAAATAATTAATGCAAATGACTTCGATGTTAAGTCCCCAAGAATCAGGAACTTAGCTAATGACCTTAAGATAACAAGGGAGGATATAATGAAGTGGAAGAGGGATGTCCTATGCTAAGTGACGATTAATCTTATGGAAAACGTATTTGGACCATGTGCCATTGAAATTGACTTATTGATTTACCATACATGCGCTAATGTAATGAGGTGTATTTCTCCATGACGAGCATGAACATGAAGTGTTCCAATGATCCGGGAACTTACGACCATAAAAGTAGCGCTAGTCATGTCGCTTTGGGTTTATATATGGTCATGTGCATAGTGATGTGTTATGATCTTATGAACAGTCTATAAAACACATAGCTGTATTGTGTATGTAAATCCTATGAACGGTCTATAAAACGCATTGGTGAATGGCGCATGTAAATCCTATTAACAGCCTATGAAACGCATACGTGTATTGTGTAACTAAACATTGTGAATGGTCTATGAAACGTACAGGTCTATTGTGTAAGTAAACACTATGAAGGGTCTATGAAATGTGTAGGCGTATTATGTAACACTGTGAACGGTCTATGAAACGCACAGGTAATTGTGTAAGTAAGCACTGTGAACGGTCTATGAAACACACAGGTGTATTGTGTGATTAAACACTATGAACTGTCTATGAAATGCACAGTTATATTGTGTAAGTAAACACTGTGAACGGTCAATGAAACGCACAGGTGTATTGTGTAAGTAAACACTGTGAACGGTCTATGAAACGCATAGGTGTATTGTGTAATTAAACACTATGAATGGTCTATAAAATGCACAGGTGTATTGTGTATGTGAACGCTGTGTATGGTCTATGAAACGCATAGGTGTATTGTGTAATTAAATACTGTGAATGGTCTATGAAACGTACAGGTGTGTTTTGTAATTAAACACTGTAAACGGTCTATCAGATGCACGGGTGTATTGTTTAGGTAAACTCTGTGACCGGTCTATGAAACGGACATGTATATTGTATAGGTGATACTGTGAACGGTCTATGAAACGCACAGGTGTATTGTGTTATGATCCTGTGAACGGTCTATGAAACGCAAAGGTGTATTGTTTTATGATCCTATGAACGGACTATGAAACGCACAGGTGTATTGTATAAGTAAACACTGTGAACGGTCTATGAAACGCACAGGTGTGTTGTGTAAGTAAACACTGTGAACGGTCTATGTAACGCACAGGTGTATTGTGTAATTAAACACTATGAACGGTCTATGAAACGCACATATGTATTGTGTGAGCAAACACTTTAAACGGTCTATGAAACGCACAGGTGTTTTGTGTAAGTAAACACTGTGAACGGTCTGTGAAACGCACATGTGTATTGTATAGGTGATACTGTGAAGGGTCTATGAAATGCACAGGTGTATTGTGTTATGATCCTGTGAACGGTCTATGAATCGCACCGGTGTATTGTATAAGTAAAAAATGTGATCGGTCTATGAAACGCACAGGTAAAACGTATAGGTGTAAGGTGAGAGAGGGATATGGACGGTCTAGAGAGATGCATTGTTAACGCAGACAATAGGTGCCACTTTCATTTGCCTTGTTTGCACATGTTGTTTCAATTACCTTATATTATGTATTCCACGCATAGTTCATATGGCCCAGTTAATCCTAAAAGAAGTAAAACAATGATGTACGCATAACGAGACTTGAAATGTGAATCTATGGGATGTTTCGTAGTTTTTGATGTACTTCATATGCCTCTTATTTGGGTTATCATAATTTCATATATTTTTCTGTTTGCCTTACATGCGAGTACTATTCCATATGCACTCATGTCCCTTTTGCCGAGGGCGATGTATCTTTTAATTGATGCAGGTATACTTCTACAGGATGATATGAATCTTTGATAGGGACCTTCTTCCCGGCGGATTATGGTGAGCCCGCTGTTGTTCCAGTGGGTATTCGAGTCTAGTTGTTTTATGTACTTAGGTATCTATTGTCATAGAAGCTCCATGTACACTGTAGGTCATGTACTTAAAGATTTGAGTTTTGTTATGTATTTATGTTTAGAGTACCTATGAGGCTACGCACCCATCATGAGAAAGATTATAGGCGATTGAGGCAAATGTACTCAATTTAAAAGTCATGATCTAATTACGTTATGGTAAATCATGCATGAGTTATGATGAGATATTGATGTAAAGTAGGCTTGCTCGACCGGGTTTACTCGGTTGAGCGCCGGTCAAGCTCCCAAAGTTCGGGGCATGATATTTTCCACCTAAGTTTTGTGATTTTGGGGTGAAATTGGGGAATTTCAGACTAGGTATTGGAGAGTAAGATTTGGGGATTTGAGGGGCGATTTGTGGTTGGAATTGCATGATTTGGTATGGTGGACTCGTTATTGAATTGGTGTTCGAGTTTTGTTATTAGAGCAGTTGAGCTATGATTTATGTTAGAAATCATGTTTAGACTATGTGCTTATTCTGTTGGGACCACTGAGGTTATTTCGATTGTTGAGTTATTTTTTAAACTGCAATTTTGTACTCAGTCATATTTATCCATTTGCATATCATATCTCAGTCTTTGTTATTATTCACTGTTACATCATGTTATCATTATTTGGGCTGAGTAGTATGAGACTTGTGAGCCCGTGAGACTAGAGAGATTGATGCTGGGTTGGGCCTGAGAGCTGGATTTATGAGTGATATTGTGGATCGGGCTGCGCACCGCAGCAAGACTTATTGGCCTATTTATTATTGTGGATCGAGCTGCACGCCGCAACATGACTTATAGGCTTTATATTAGCTCTTGGACAGGATTCGCCCCTCTGAAGTCTGACATACCAGCAGTGAGCGCAGGCACAGTGATTTATAGACACGTAGTTTGCTAAGGAGCATTGGTACTAGGCACTCGTACAGTGCTGAGTGATTGTGTGTGTTGAGTGAAAGTATGAGATAGACAGATTGAGCACGCTCAGAATGTGAGTACCTGGGAATACTACTGTGATACGTTACATTTGACATGCATATTTGACATGTAGGCATACTAGCTGTACTTGGCATATTTCATCAGTGTTGGGCTTAAATAGTTAAACTTGAAAGTATGCCTAAATTTCTATACTGTAAACAAGCTGATAGGGAAGTTTCTTTGAGTTATTACTGTCATTCTCTTTGTTATATCTATGTTGTCATTATTTTGGTTCTGACTGTATCATTCTAAACTCGTCACTGCTTTCAGCCCAAGGTTAGTTCTGTTACTTATTGAGTATATTGGGTCGATTGTACTCATACTACACTCTGTAATTCATGTGCAGATCCAGGTATTTCTGGATGCGGTGATTGCTAGAGTGGTGTTGGTACCTGTTCGGAGACTTTGAGGTAGCTGCTATGTCGCCCGTTAGACCTTGTCTGTCCTTCCTTTCATTTTATTCAGTACTGTTCTATTTTCTCAGATAGTTATATTAGAGTTTCAGACTATGTTGACACTTAGTAGCTCATGTACTCGGTGACACCAGGATTTTGGGATGGTTGTAGTAGAGTTACAGTTGTTTTATCAGATATTTATGAGACTTTCCACTGTTGAACTTATTAAATCATGTTTTTAATTCAAATGCATAGCTGTTATGTGATTGTCGGCTTGCCTGGTAATGTGTTAGGCGCCATCACAACGGATTGGGATTTTGGGTCGTGACAAGTCTATTCCTATCATTCGTTGATCTTTCTACATGATCTATGTGACGTATGTTATTTTACTACTGCTGATGTTATTGTTGGTGTTGTTATTTGTGAGAATATAGGAGAGCCCTTTGCTGTAGAGCATGCATTTTGCTCTTTAAATTGCTCTCTAGGACTGCTCTGAGCTCTCCCTATTGCTCGTACTTAGTCTTCTATAGCCAGGCAAATGGCAATAATCCAAAAATGGGTGTATATTGAAGTCACTTATCATGCAATTCTAGTCATGCATGTTAAATAGATTTTAGCTGCACCAGCTTATATATATAGATAATCAATAGTTGAAACTTCCAAGACGACAGGGTCTAGATCCATGAAATTATGCCTTTTCTCATTGGTGAAAAGGGAGAGGAATTTTTTCTTCTTAAATGAGACATTCTTATAATGCCTATGACAAGAAATTACTTTTCGATGATATAGTTACTCACTCAAAGACATGTCTCATACTAATTTATTTTCTTTATACTGATTGGTCACAAAATATAAAAAGAAAAGAAGAACAGGAGAGAGATCATGGAGGCATTTCTGCTAATAAAATGCTTAAATGTGCACTAATTTGCAGGTTAAAGAAAGTGCTTGAAAATATATGCTTCACATTATATTGGTATGTATAATGAATTAGCAAGATGAAACAAAATATGATCTTATTGAATGACCATGAACTGATATATACACAAGAGTTACTGAGATAGTACTCCTCCTATTGTGGAATAAACCAGAAATCAAGGAACTAAACAACGAACTCCTACAATATTGGAAATAAGATAAATTTATGATATACGATGCAGTAAAATATAGTCAACAACAGTAAATACTATTATGTGCTACAACACCCTCCTCAAGCTAGATGGTGTGTAACAACACCTAGCTTGCATAAATGACGATGGAATGACTCTTTTGGAAGTGGCTTGGTGAGAGCATCAGCCAACTGGTTGGAACTGGGAATATGCTTGTTACGACCCCAATTTTTCTCTGTAGGATGTCGTGATGGCACCTAGTCTCTAAGACACCCACGTCCCTTACCAGAGTCGCGAGAGGCTGGGACTAGGGCAGAGGCCGAGGAGGGGCATGTGGTGCAGCTTGAGCACATGCCCAAGCTGCAACAGAGGAGCCACCGGTAGCTCCAGTTGGGGGCAGGCACTTGATGCCCTGTTGCTACCCCTGCACTTTAGGAGACTCGCCTAGTTCTTGAGTATGTTTGGTACTCTAGCTCAGGCGGGGTTGATTCCATCTACACTGGCCACATCTCAGGCTGGGGGAGGAGCACAGACTCCCATAGCCCACACCCCAGAGCAGCAGGTCCATGTTGACCAGGTCCCAGAAGTTATATTAGTGCAGTCGGTTTCAGCAGCCACGTCCTCCGAGAGCTTGTTCTGAGTGTGGTGATACTCGCCATATGGTGAGGGACTACCCTAGACTCAGGAAGGGTGCACCTTCATAGACTATTCAGGCTCCACGTATTCCACTGGGTCCCTAGACTTCTCAGGCCCTGGTTACCGCACCAGTTGCCACTCTACCTGCTCAGCCAGCTAGGGATGGAGGTCAGGCGTGTAGGGGTCGCCCTAGAGATGGAGGCCAGGCCAGATGTTATGCTCTTCTTAGTAGGACGGAGGTAGTTGCATCAGACGCAGTTTTCACAGGTATTGTTCCGGTTTATCGTAGAGACACATCAGTCTTATTTGATCCAGGCTTCACTTATGCATATGTATCATCTTACTTTTCTCTGTATTTGGGTATATCCCGTGATTCTTTCAGTTCTCTTGTCTATGTGTTCACGCCTGTAGGATATTTCATTGTTATTGACCGTGTGTTTAGTTGTTCTTGGTGGTTTTGATACCAGAATTAATCTATTGTTGCTCACTGTGGTAGACTTTGATGTTATTTTAGGCATGGACTGGTTGTCGGCCTATCATACTATTCTTGATTGTCACGCCAAGACGATGACGTTGGCTATGCCAGGTTTTCGCGGTCGGAGTGCAGGGTACTTTGGATTATGTTCCTAGCAGGGTGGTGTCTTTCCTTAAGGCACAACGGATAGTTATGAAGGGGTGTGATGCATATCTACCCTTTGTGAGAGATGTCAGTGTTGATACTCCTACTATTGAATCAGTTCCGGTAGTGAGAGACTATCCAAATGTATTTCCAGCGGATCTTCCGGGCATGCCGCCTGATAGGGATATCGATTTTGGTATTGACTTGTCGCCGAACACTCAACCATTTCTATTCCACCATATCGTATGGCCCCAGCGGAGTGCAGGAGTTAAAGGAGCAGTTGCAAGAGTTTCTTGATAAGGGCTTCATACGGCCTAGTGTATCACCTTGGGGTGCTCAAGTCTTGTTTTTGAAGAAGAAAGATGGTTCTATGCACATGTGCATTGATTGTCGGTAGTTGAACAAGATTACAATGAAGAACAGGTATCCATTGTCGCGCATTGATGACCTATTTGATCAGCTACAGGGTGCCAGAGTGTTCTCAAAGATTGATTTGTGGTCAGGTTATCACCAGCTAATGATTCGGGATTCGAATATTTCGAAGACTGCTTTTTAGAATTCGATATGGTCACTACGAGTTCCTTGTGATGTCATTTGGGCTAACCAGCGCCCCAGCAGCATTCATGCACTTGATGAACTGTGTATTCTAGCCCTATCTTGACTTATTCGTCATTTTGTTTATTGAAGATATCTTGGTGTACTCCCGGAGTCGGGAGGATCATGAGCAGCACCTGAGGATCGTGCTCTAGACCTTGAGGGAAAAGAAGTTGTATTCAAAATTTTCAAAGTGTGAATTCTGGCTTGATTCGGTGGCGTTTTTGGGTCATGTGGTGTCGAGTAAGGGGACCAAGGTGGATCCGAAGAAGATTGAAGCAGTGTATAGTTGGCTCATACCGTCTTCAGCCACTAAGATCCGGAGTTTTCTTGGTTTGGCAGGGTATTACCGTCGTTTCGTAGAGAGTTTCTCATCTATTGCTATACCTATGACCAGATTGACGTAGAAGGGTGCTCCGTTCAGATGGACCGAGGAGTGTGAGGAGATCTTTCAAATGATCAAGACTACTTTCACTACAGCCCCAGTGTTGGTTTTGCCTACAGGTTTGGGGTCTTACACTGTGTATTGTGATGCATCATGTGTTGTCTTCAGAGTGGTATTGATGCAAGACAAAAAGGTGATTGCCTACGTGTCTAGACAGCTGGAGGTGCATGAGAGGAATTATCTTGTCCACGACCTGGAATTAGCAGCTATTGTTCATGTCTTGAAGGTTTGGTGGCACTATTTGTAAGGTGCCCCTTGTGAGGTCTATACCGACCACTGGAGTCTACAGCATTTATTCAAACAGAAAGATATTAACTTGCGGCAGCGGAGGTCATTAGAGTTGCTTAAGGACTATGACATCACCATTATATATCACCCTAGGAAGGCAAATATGGTGGCCGATGCCTTGAGTCAAAAGGCGGAGAGCTTGAGCAGTTTAGCATATCTACTGGCAGCAGAGAGGCCTTGGACATTCAAGCCTTGGCTAACTAGTTTGTTAGATTAGATGTTTCGGAGCTGAATCGAGTTCTGGTTTGCATGGTTTCTTGGTCTTCTCTATATGATCGCATTAGAGGGCGTCAGATGACGACCCCTATTTGCTTGTTCTCAAGGACACGGTTCAGCACGGCGATGCCAAGGAGGTTACTTTTGGGGATGACTGTCACGACCCAACCGAAGGGCCACGACAGGGCACCGGACCCTACTTACAGAGCACCGGCGTACCCCTCATATCTGCTACCTTACTTTCTTTGATATCTACAAAGCCTGCCGTACACATGCAGTTTGGAAAAACATCACATTAGGCGGAAACATCATACCATGACATAAACGTACTTATATACATAGTGCGCCAACGGGGCTACAATGCAAAACTATACAACATGTTACATATGCCGACGAGGCAATACAACCGTACATGAGTCAACTCAATACGGGTCTATACATACATACATCAACATTTGTCTATTGAGCCTCTACAAGAACATACATTAAGCAACCTATGTCAGAACAGGGCCCCGACATGCCCAACATATCTACATAAGGTGCATACCAAGGCTGTAACAAGTCCAGAAGATGAATCTTGCTAATATCTGTTGAACTGGTAGCCTACTGCGGTGGGGGAGCTCCGTCTATCAATCTATTAGGACCTGCAGCACAACATGCAGCGTCCACGAATAAGGGACGTCAGTACGGATAATGTACTGAGTATGTAAGACAGGAAACACAATATAAGAGCCATGATATAAGCATCAGGATAGAAACATATAACCTTTACAGCATTATCATATACATGTTTATTACCATTATTATTGTCTTATACTCTTGCCTCTGTGGGCTTGTCATTTTCATATACATTTATTGTTACTGTAACTGTTACATAATCGTTACCTCATACAATCACATACGCCTCCCTAGGCTCATCGTCATCGTACGCCTCTGTGGGCCCGTCATCATATGCCTCTGTGGGCTCATCATTACCACATGCCTCTGTGGGCTCATCATTATCATATCATATCTTACCCGGCCGTGATAGGCGCGGTCACAACATACTCGGCCTTCATTAGGCGCGGTCACAACATACCCGGCCTTTAACAGGTGCGGTCATATGGATTCAATCACACACGTATTTAATACATTGCAAGTTCATTTATGAACAAGTGTTCCAGACCCTTTTTAGTAACATACATCTATTATCCCCTCTTTCACATATAGTTAAGAATACCTCTTTAACATGAGCTTTATAAGACTCAAGGATTACCATCAACATTGATATCATGAAACAAGAATACTCATTCCATAGAGGGAAAACAATATAAGCAACACTAGATTCTAAGAATAGAATATTCTTTGGGGCTCGTTCGTGGCATTGTATTCAATAGGAGTCGTGCAAAAGAAAGAACAGTATAGTCTTACATACCTGGTACTTACTGCGCCAGTTCTCGAGCTACGCAATTTGCTACAGTTCCTTAGTCTACAATTAAAGGACGATTCAATCGTTACTCACTACGCGTGATAGCTATCATTAACCACAATCTTCTAAATTCATGTGGTGGTTCTCTACACCCTTACTCCCTTAAACCTCATCAAACGTATATACAGCACATGCCACTCATTTACGACCCCCAATAATCATTACCCATTCCGTTTAACCCCACTTACTTCGATTACATGGCTTCTAGTCATACTCCCATAAGTTCTTGCAGGCATGCAACCCTCTATCATGAATGTTCAAGGGAAAACTACATGAAAGAGAGTGGTAACTTACCTTGCATGTGAATTATTTGACCCTCTTCTTCCATTCCTCAATTTTTTAGGTCTTGCCGTCAATGTGGGTTTGTAGGAGGGGGAAACTCAGCTAGGATTCCCTCTTAGTTCTTCAATTTCTTGCTTTTCTTCTTCAATTTTAGAGTTTGGAAGAGAGGAAATTGGTTGTGTTGGTGTGGAGCTTTGAGAGGGGTCGTTTGGGGCCTTCTACTATGCTTGGACTCAGAAAAATGAAGGAGGGACGGGTTTGGGCCCCTTTTATAGGCCTGGCAATAAGTGGTACACGTGCTTGACAAATTTCAGGTTTGCGATCGCATACCCACCGCAAACAGAATATACGGTTCGCATTCTGGTCGCAAATCCCAGCCCAGAATTCTGTTGCATTATGCCACGCAGAAGGGCCAGATTTGCGGTTCGCATTTTCAATAATGCGATCCCATTTTGGTCGCATTTCAGACACGGATTCAGCCCAGAACTCTGTTCCACTCTGCGATGGAAGGGATCACATTTGCGGTCCGCATTTTCATTATGCGGTCCGCATACTGGACATATATTTGACACAATCTCAGCCCAGAAATCTGTCTCACTTTGCGATCTTGGCACTAGATATGCAGTCCGCATTTGTGCTTTGCGGTTCGCATATCTAGCTATGCAACACCTTTGTTCTTTTTCTTAACTTTAAACTATTTTCCGGGTTCTTGGGTCCTCATATGTAAACTATTTCACAGTGTATTTTAATGTACGTAGTTGTAACACTCTCCCCCCTTAGGAACATTCGTCCCCGAATGTAGGGATCTATAGAGGCCAGTGTAGGCCGCCATCCAATGAAAGGTAATATTGTAGAGGGGTTCGAATTCCATTTACTTCGTTCGGACGCCACTGAATCCCTGCATTAAATGAAAGGTAATAGTGAAGAGTATCTCAAGTTCCTATTTACCTCACACGGATGCTTCTCCTTTTAATGCATTCTGTGTTCCTTCGGCATCATCATTATTTACATTGTGGAACAGTTACGGATATTTAACTTTCATCTCCTCTTCCGCTTCCCATGTCATCTCTTCCACGTTCTTATTCCTCCATAGCACTTTAACGGAAGCTGCATCTTTTGTCCTTAGCTTGCGGATTTGTCAGTCCAATATGGCCACTGGTACCTCTTCGTATGTTAGATCCTCTGCAATCTATATGTCTTTGATGGGGACGACCCGAGAAGGGTCTCCGATACATTTCCTCAACATGGACACATGAAACACCGGATGGACAATTTCCATTTCGGATAGTAGTTCTAATTCATAGGCAACATGTCCAATTCGTCGAAGGATTCTGTACGGAACGATGTATCTTGGGCTCAGTTTACCTTTCTTCCCAGAGCGCATGACACCCTTCATTGGCGAGATTTTCAGGAATACCCAATCACCAACTTGAAACTCTAAATCACGACGTCGGACATCAGAATAGGACTTTTGCCTACTTTGTACTGTCTTCACTCGTCCCTGTATCATTCTTACTTTCTCAACAGCTTGGTGGATCAAATCCGGGCCATACAGCTCAGTTTCTCCAACTTCGAACCACCCAATTGGCGATCTACACTTCCTCCCATACAATGTCTCATATGGTGCCATTTTTTATACTGGAGTGGTAGCTGTTATTGTAAGAAAACTCTATAAGTGGAAGATAGTCATCCCAACTACCTTGGAAATCCAAGACACATGCTCTTAGCATATCTTCCAGTGTCTGAATGGTTTGTTCAGCCTGCCCGTCAGTTTGCGGATGAAAAGTTGTGCTGAGATTTACTTGTGTACCCAAACCTTTCTAAAAAGACTTCCAGAAGTTAGCTGTGAATTGGGCTCCTCTGTCTGATATAATAGACACTGGCACCCCATGAAGCCTAACAATTTCCTTGATGTACAACTTTGCATAATCCTCAACTATGCAGGTTGTCTTAACTGGTAGAAAATGAGCACACTTGGTAAGTCGATCCACTATCACCCAGATGGAGTCGTACTTACGACTGGAGCGAGGTAATCTAACAATGAAGTCCATGTTAATTACCTTCCATTTCCAGGTTAGAATCTCCATATTCTAGAGCAATCCACCAGGTTTCTGATGTTCTGTCTTTACCTGTTGGCAATTAGGACACTGAGCTACGAAGTTTGCAATTGATCTCTTCATGCCATTCCAC
Organism: Nicotiana obtusifolia; assembly: GCA_002018475.1. Taxonomy (NCBI): domain Eukaryota; kingdom Viridiplantae; phylum Streptophyta; class Magnoliopsida; order Solanales; family Solanaceae; genus Nicotiana; species Nicotiana obtusifolia. The sequence continues at coordinate 70,922 of MCJB01007169.1, forward strand.
CAATACTGCTCCTTAGCATCATGATACATTTTAGTTGAACCGGGGTGGATGGAATATCAGGATTGGTGAATTTCCCTCATGATCTTCTCTCGCAATCCTGCTACATCAGGCACACACAATCGGCCTTGGCATCTCAATGTTCCGTCTCCTACAATCTCAAAAGCTGAGATCTTACCCTGTTGACTGCCCTCTCTCAATCGCACCAAGGTGGGATCTTCGTATTGTCGTGCTTTCACCTCGGCTACGAGAGATGACTCAGATGTGTTATGCACAACAATACCTCCATCTTCGGAGTCTAACAATTTGACTCGCATACGGGCTAGCTGATGAAGTTCTCTGGTCAAACTTCGTTTACCTGCTTCAATGTGTGCTAAACTTCCCATTTCTTACGACTGAGGGCGTCGGCCACAACATTGGCTTTGCCCGGATGATACAGTATTTCGACGTCGTAGTCCTTCAGTAATTCTAGCCAACGTCGTTGTCTCAAATTTAATTCCTTTTGACTAATGATGTACTGTAAACTTTTGTGGTCTGTGTAGATGTCGACATGGACACCGTATAAATAGTGTTGCCATGTCTTTAAGGCATATACCACAGCAGCCAATTCAAGGTCATGGGTTGGATAATTCTTTTCATGCTTCTTCAATTGTCTTGAAACATAAGCAATTACCCTCCCATGCTGCATCAAGACACATCCCAACCCTATGCCAGAGGCATCATAATACACCACATAACCTTCAGTTCCGTCGGGAAGAGCAAGGACTGGAGCGGATTTTAATCGATCTTTCAGTTCTTGAAAACTACGCTCGCAAACATCTGTCCACTGAAATTTAGCAGCCTTCTGGGTCAGCTTAGTTATGGTGCCGATACAGAAGAGAATCCTTCTACAAACTGCCTGTAATACCCTGCTAACCCCAAGAAGCTACGGACTTCCGCGGGCGTAGTAGGCCTTGGCCAATTCTTGACTGCGTCGATCTTTTGAGTATCGACACTAATACCCTCATCAGATATCACATGGCCTAAGAATGCCACTGAGTTCAGCCAAAACTCACATTTGGCGAGCTTTGCATATAACCTGTGGTCCCGAAGGGTCTGCAATACTATCCGCAAGTGACCCACATGCTCTGCCTCTGAGCGGGAATACACCAAGATATCATCAATGAATACCACCACGAACATATCAAGATAAGGCCTGAATACAGTGTTCATGAGGTCCATAAAAGCAGCCGGGGCATTTGTTAGCCCGAACGACATTACTAGAAACTCAAAATGTCCATATCTAGTTCGGAAAGCTGTTTTTGGAATGTCTTTCTCCTTGACCCTTAACTGAAAATACCCTGAGCGCAGGTCGATCTTGGAGAAATATCTAGCTCCCTGGAGCTGGTCGAACAGGTCATCAATTCTTGGAAGTGGATATTTGTTCTTTATGGTGACCTTATTCAACTAACGATAATCGATACACATCCGTAACGATCCGTCTTTCTTTCGCATGAACAAGACTGGCGCACCCCAAGGTGAAGTGCTAGGCCTAATGAAGCCTTTATCCAGTAAGTCCTTCAACTGTATCATCAACTCCCGCAACTCTGCTGGGGCCATTCTATATGGAGGAATAGAAATTGGGTGAGTATCAGGCAACACATATATGCCAAACTCGATCTCCCTTTCAGGAGGAAGACCTGGAAGTTCATCTGGAAAGACATCCGGAAATTCGCTGACTATCGGAACTATCTGTAGAATAGGCGACTTCGCCTCCGCGTCCATAACGCGAACGAGATGGTAAATACAACACTCGAAGATCATCTTCCTCGCCTTAAGGTAGGAAATAAACCTACCTCTCGGCGTAGCAACGTTTTCCTTCCATTCAAGGACGGGTTCGCCAGGAAATTGAAATCTAACCACCTTTGTATGACAATCGACACTGGCATAGCACGATGCCAACCAGTCCATTCCCATTATCACATCGAAGTTGATCATTTCTAACTCAATTAGATCTGCCGAGGTTTGACGATTACAGATCGTCATAGTGCAACCTCTATATGCTCTTCTAGCAATCACAGAATCTCCTATTGGAGTGGATACCACAAAGGGCTTGCTTATTAATTCGGGTGCAATATCAAGTTTATCAGCCATAAGGGGTGTAACATAAGATAACGTGGACACGGGATCAATCAATGCATACACATCATGATAAAGCACTGATAATATACCAGTGACAACATCCGGAGATGACTCAAGGTCCTATCGGCCAGCTAGAGCATATATTCGGTTTTGAACACCGCTTGGGCCCAGCATTGCACCGCTGCCTCTGCCACGAACTGCTGGCTGCTGAGGACCTCATACTGGAGGTCGAATAGATAAGGAAGAACCAACCCCAGATCTAGTTTGGTGAGCCATGCCACCATCCCTTCTGTAAGGGCAGTCCCGCATCATGTGACCGGGCTGTCCGCAATAATAACATCCATCCGAACCTCGACGGCAAGGTCCAAAGTGGGTCCTGCCGCACTGCTCACAACGGGGCATTGGGGATCTCATCTGACTAGTAGCCTTGTGATATGGCGAGCCTGATGGCCGTGAGCTCTTAAACTGTCGAGGGGCACTAGATACAGGTAGTGCCAAACTCCTCGAAGAATGGGGCCTCACACTACTTCTAGAGTCACCAGAATACCCTGCAATCCTTGTTCTCTTATGCTGGGTCCTCTCCTGTTCCCTGTCCGCCCTTTGTTGGCGTTTACGATCCTCTATGGTCTGGGCATAGGCCTGAATGCGGGAGATATCTAAGCCCTCTATCAAGGAGGCCGTTGTGCATTCATTTATTAAGTGCTGTCCCAATCCGTTCAAGAATAAGTGAACCCTGTCGCTCATTTCCGCCACCATGTGGGGAGCATACCTTGCCAAAGAGTCAAACTACATAATGTACTCTCGTACATTCATATTTCCCTGCTTAAGGTTCAAGAACTTGTCGGCCTTGGCTCGACGTACCTCAACCGGCAGGTAGTGGCGAAGGAACGCCTCAAAAAATTCATTCCATACGGGTGGGGGAGCATTTGGACCCCTGGATCTCTCCCAACCGTCATACCAGAACACTGTTAAGTTCCGTAATCGGTAAGAAGCCAGTTCTACTGCCTCTGTGTCACTGACATGCATAACTCGCAGTGTGCGGTGTATTTGATCAATGAAATCCTGCGGGTCTTCCTTAGGATCAGACCCGGTAAACACTGGAGGATCCAAATTAGTGAAGTCACGGACCCTCGTACTGACCGGCCTCTCAGTAGTACCGGCATTATGCCTCCGAGCCTGGGAAGCTACCAGGCTAGTCAACAACTGCACTGCAGTCCTCACGTCCCGGTCCGCAGCATCAGAAGAAGGGACTGGGGAAGCTGGGCGACTTCTAATATCCTCTGGGGGAGGAGGAGTAGAGGAAGTCTGAGAAGGCGTCTCACTCTGGCCCTCCACCGCGTGGGGCACCTGACTGGTCCCCTCTCCGGCATTTATATCAAGTCGTCCACTATTTGCTTGCATCCTAGACGAAGGCATCGCTGTAGGAAAACAAGGCAAGTATTAGAGATAAACACTTACGACTCAGCTCTATGCACGATCTAGATTCCAAAAGAAGGTAACATTCCTAAATGTCAGGTAGCCTCCTGATTATAGAATGTGGCGTGCAACACACCCATAATCAAGACCCTACTAGACACGGCTCATAGATAATCCCTAGGACACGACCTTGCTCTGATACCAATTTTTGTCACGACCCAAACGAAGGGCCGCGACAGGGCACCGGACCCTACTTGTAGAGCGCCGGCGTACCCCTCATATCTGCTACCTTACTTTCTTTGTTATCTACAAAGTCTGCTGTACACATGCAGTTTGGAACAACACCACATTAGGCGGAAACATCATACCATGACATAAACATACTTATATACATAGTGCGCCAACGGGGCTACAATGCAAAACTATACAACATGTTACATATGCCGACGAGGCAATACAACCATACATGAGTCAACCCAATACGGGTCTATACATACATACATCAACATTTGTCCATTGAGCCTCTACAAGAACATACATTAAGCAACCTATGACGGAACAGGGCCCCGACATGCCCAACATATCTACATAAGGTGCATACCAAGGCTGTAGCAAGTTCAGAAGATGAATCTTGCTAATATCTGCTGAACTGGTAGCCTAGTGCGGTGGGGGAGCTCCGTCTATCAATCTATTAGGACCTTTAGCACGACATGCAGCGTCCACGAATAAGGGACGTCAGTACGAATAATGTACTGAGTATGTAAGACAGGAAACACAATGTAAGAGCAATGATATAAGCATCAGCATAGAAACATATAACCTTTACAGCATTATCATATACATGTTTATTACCATTATTATTGTCTTATACTCTTGCCTCTGTGGGCTTGTCATTTTCAGATACATTTATTGTTACCGTAACTGTTACATAATCGTTACCTCATACAATCACATACGCCTCCCTAGGCTCATCGTCATCGTACGCCTCTGTGGGCTCGTCATCATATGCCTCTGTGGGCTCATCATTACCACATGCCTTTGTGGGCTCATCATTATCATATCATATATTACCCGGCCGTGCTAGGCGCGGTCACAACATACCCGGCCTTTAACAGGCGCGGTCATACGGATTTCAATCACACACGTATTTAATACATTGCAAGTTCATTTATGAACAAGTGTTCCAGACCCTTTTTAGTAATATACATCTATTATCCCCTCTTTCACATATAGTTAAGAATACCTCTTTAACATGAGCTTTATAAGACTCAAGGATTACCATCAACATTGATATCATGAAACAAGAATAATCATTCCATAGAGGGAAAACAATATAAGCAACACTAGCTTCTAAGAATAGAATATTCTTTGGGGCTCGTTCGTGGCATTGTATTCAATAGGAGTCGTGCAAAAGAAAGAACAGTATAGTCTTACATACCTGGTACTTACTGCGCCAGTTCTCGAGCTACGCAATTTGCTACAGTTCCTTAGTCTACAATTAAAGGACAGTTCAATTGTTACTCACTGCGCGTGATAGCTATCATTAACCACAATCCTCTAAATTCATGTGGTGGTTCTCTACACCCTTCCTCCCTTAAACCTCATCAAACGTATATACAGCACATGCAACTCATTTACGACCCCTAATAATCATTACCCATTCCGTTTAACCCCACTTACTTCGATTCCATGGCTTCTAGTCATACTCCCAAAAGTTCTTACAGGCATACAACCCTCTATCATGAATGTTCAAGGGAAAACTACATGAAAGAGAGTAGTAACTTACCTTGCATGTGAATTATTTGACCCTCTTCTTCGATTCCTCAATTTTCTAGGTCTTGCCCTCAATGTGGGTTTGTAGGAGGGGGAAACTCAGCTAGGGTTCCCTCTTAGTTCTTCAATTTCTTGCTTTTCTTCTTCAATTTTAGAGTTTGGAAGAAAGGAAATTGGTTTTGTTGGTGTGGAGCTTTGAGAGAGGTTGTTTGGGGCCTTCTACTATGCTTGGACTCAGAAAAATGAAGGAGGGACGGGTTTGGGCCCCTTTTATAGGCCTGGCAATAAGTGGTACACGTGCTTGACAAATTTCAGGTTTGCGATCGCATACCCACAACAAACAGGATATGCGGTTCGCATTCTGGTCGCAAATCCCAACCTAGAATTCTGTTGCATTATGCCATGCAGAAGGGCCAGATTTGCGGTTCGCATTTTCAACAATGCGATCGCATTCTGGTCGCATTTCAGACACGGATTCAGCCCAAAACTCTGTTCCACTCTATGATGGAAGAAGTCAAATTTGCGGTCCGCATTTTCATTATACGGTCCGCATACTGGAAGCATATTTGACACAATCTCAGCCCAGAAATCTGTCTCACTTTGCGATCTTGGCGCTGGATATGCGGTCCGCATTTGTGCTTTGCGGTTCGCATATCTAGCTATGTGACACCTTTGTTCTTTTTCTTAACTTTAAACTATTTTCGGGTTCTTGGGTCCTCATATGTAAACTATTTCACAGTGTATTTTAATGTACCATTTTACGGGTTGTAACAATGGCGGTGCGTTGCGAATGCTAGGCCAGCTATTTGTGCCCAATGTGGATGGTTTGCATGAGATGATTCTTCAAGAGGCCCACAGTTCGCGGTATTCCATTCATCCGGGTGCCGCTAAGATGTATCAGGACTTGAGGCAGCATTATTGGTGGAGGATGAAGAAAGACATAGTGGAGTATGCAGCTCGGTGCCTAAATTGTCAATAGGTAAAGTACGAGCACCAGAGACCGAGTGGGTTTGCTTTAGAGGCTCGAGATTCCCAAGTGGAAATGGGAGCGAGTTATCATGGATTTCGTTGCTGGGCTCCCACGGACTCATGAAGTTTGACACAGTATGGGTGATTGTGGATAGGTTGACCAAGTCGACTCATTTCATTCTAGTGATGACTACTTATTCTTTAGAGCAGCTGGCTCAGGTCTATATTCGCGAGATTGTCCAACTTCATGGCGTGCCGGTATCCATCTTCTCTAACAGGGGATGCAGTATACATCGCAATTTTGGAAGGTCGTACAATATGAATTAGGCACACGGGTTGATTTGAGTACATCATTCCACCCTCAGACGGACAAACAGTCCGAGCGCACTATTCAGATATTGGAGGATATGCTTCGTGCATATATTATGGAGTTCGGGGGTTCTTGGGATCAGTTTTTTCCACTTGCGGAGTTTGCCTACAACAACAGCTACCAATCGAGTATTCAGATGGCTCCGTGTGAGGCCTTATATAGGAGGCAGTGTCGGTCTCCGGTGGGTTGGTTTGAGCCGGGTAAGGATAGGCTATTGGGTACTGACTTGGTTTAGGATGCTTTGGAAAATGTTAAGTTGATTCAGGATCGGCTTCGTATATCCCAATCTAGACAGAAGAGTTATACGGATTGTTGTATTCATGGTTGGAGAGCGGGCCTTGCTCCGGGTTTTCCCCATGAAGGGTGTTATGAGGTTCGGGAAGAAGGGCAAGTTGAGACCTAGGTATATCGCACCTTTTGAGATTCTTGAGAGGATTGGTGATGTGACCTACAAGCTTCCATTGCCACCTAGTCTAGTTGCAGTTCATCCGATATTCCTTGTTTCTATGCTCCAGAAGTATCACAGTAATCCGTCTCATGTGTTGGAATTTCAGCTCATACCGGTTGGACAAGGATTTATCTTATGCTGAGGAGCCCATCTTGAACAGGCAGGTCCGAAAGTTGAGGTCGAAAAGCATTGCTTCAGTGAAGGTCCAGTGGAGGGTTCAACCAATCGAGGAGGCGACTTGGGAGACCGAGCGTGATATCCGTAATCGTTATCCTCATCTTTTCACCACTTCAGGTATGTCTCTATACTCGTTCGAGGGCGAACGTTTTGTTTTAAGAGGGGGAAGATGAAACGACCCGACCGGTTGTTTTGAGTATTTTAGCCCAGATCCCCTATTTATTGCCTCCTCTATGTTATTTTGTGGATATCTGACTTGCCAAGGTAGTTATTTTTAGCTTGGGGTAGTTTCGGAGTGAAATGGGAAACATAGTCCCTAAGTTAGAAGTTTAAGTTGAAAGAGTTGATCGTAGTCTGAATTTTATGTAGACGACTCCGAAATGGAGTTTTGATTCTTACAATAACTTTGTATGGTAATTTTGGAGTTAAAAGCGCGTATGTATATTTATTTGGAGGTCCGTAGGTCGTTTCGACTTGAATTAGCAAAAGTTAGGAAGTTAAAGGTTTGGAAGGTTGAGAAGTTTGACCGGTAGTTGACTTTATTGATATGGGGTTGGATTTCAGTTCCGGAAGTTGGAATAGGTCCATCATGTCATTTATGACTTGTGTGCAAAATTTGGGGTCAGTCGGAGTTGTTTTGGTGTGGTTCGGCGTTAGTTTCGGAAGTCAGATGTTCATAGCTTTGATAGGCTTGAAATGGGTTGCAATATATAGAATCAATGTTGTTTAATATTATTTTAGGCCTCGAGTAGATCCGTAATGTATTTGAGTAAACCCGAGAGTCATTCAAAAGTGAGAGAGAAAATTTACTAACCTTAACACACTCTCTAGTCTTGTTTCTTTTGCAGGTACATGGCTACGGAAGGAGAAAAGGTTGTGACCGACGTTACTTTAGCCGAGCTTTGGGCTAAAGTAAGGGCACTTAGTATCCAAATGGAGAACCTTGAAAGAATTGCTAGTACTTGAAAGAATGCCGGGGAAGGAACTAGTGATGTTTCTACCTTAAGATCTGAACATGATGGTACTGTTTGTGAGGTGGAGAGTGACGAGGAGATTGAGGAAGATAAGGGAGCTGATTTGGTTGAGTGTGACAATGAAGTTTCTACTAACGTTCATCCCTTGCCTAGTGTTATTAGTGATGTTTTGCAGGAATATAGGGACATGTTTCCCGTGGAGATGCTGAGTGGACTGCCTCCATTAAGGGGGATAGAACACCAAATTGACTTTGTTCTAGGGTAACAAATTCCGAACAAACCCGCATATCGAAGCAATCCACAGGATACTAAGGAGTTGCAACTACAAGTGGATGAGCTATTGACTAAGGGGCTAGTTCGAGAGAGTCTAAGTCTGTGTGCCGTACCCGTGNATCCTGATTTATAGTAGAAGTTTAGATGACCATTTTAATCACTTAAGGCAAGTGTTTGAAGTATTGAGAGCCGAAAAGCTATATGTTAATTATAAGAAGTGTGCCTTTTGTGAAGAGAGAGTATGTGGAGCGTGTTTTAAGTGTAAAAGAGCTAAGTCTAGGTCTAATGATCATGGTTTGTATACTACCTTACCCGTTCCTACTAGCCCTAGGGTAGATGTTTCGATGGATTTTGTATGGGGCTGCCTCGATATAGGGGTGGTCATGATAGCATTTATGTGGGGATGGCTCATTTTATTCCTTGTAAAAAATGTGATGATGCACAACATATTGTTTCTTTGTTTATTGCTAATGTATTAAAGTTTCATGGTGTGCCTCGAACTATTATTATTGATAGGGATACTAAGTTTTTGAGTCACTTTTGGAAGTGTTTGTGGGGTGCTCTTGGAACTTTGTTGTTTTCTACATCACATCATCCACAGACTGATGGTCAAACTGAGGTTGTTAATCGCACCTTGGGAGCTCTTCTTCGAGCTTTGACCAAAGGGAAGTCCGGCATTTGGGCTGACCAATTACCTATTATGGAGTTTGCATATAATAGAAATGTTCATCGAATGACTAGCATTACTCCATTTGAATGTGTTTATGGTTTTAATTCTTTGATACCACTTGATCTTGTTCCTTTGTCAAGAGATGCACTTATTAGCATTGATGGAGAAAACCGGGCAGCCGCGTTGCTCGAATTGCATGCTAAGGTGAGGAAAAATTTGGAGGATGCTTATGAAAAGGTAGCGGCCAAGAAGAATAAAGGAAGGAAAAAGCTGGACTTAAAGAGAGGTGACTGGGTTTGGGTGCACTTCCGCAAGGAAGGATTTGCGAACCATAGGAAAGGGAAGTTAGCTCTGCGAGGAGATGGACCATTTCAAGTGTTGTAGAAGATCAATAATAATGCTTATGTCATAGATCTGCCTGATGATTATGCTGTTTCTAAGACATTCAATGTCACTGACTTGACTCCTTGTGTTGCTTTGAAAGATGAAGAAGGTTCAATTTCGAGGACGAAATATTCCCAAGAAGGGGAGGATGATGCAGGTCAACCTGATCATGATACGTTTAAGCCTTCAAGACCATTCAGAAAAAGTTAAGCTAAAGAGCTTCATGATGCACATTTGATGGTGAAGAAGAGCCAAGCGTTTCTAAACACATTGTGACGTTTGGCGTGTGATGCTTGTTACTGTGTTGAGATTATTTTGAAGTTATGGAAGATATTAATTCTTAGTTATTTGAGGTCATGCATGACCGTCGAATTACTTTGCCATTTATGGCTTTTTTTGTTAGTTGTTTGTTTCCTAGTTAACTTAGGACAAGGCTCATTCTATATAAGTATAAATACTTCATTATTTTTGGTACCTTACATTATTTTTATAATAGAAAATCGACAGCCATATTGCTCCCAAACACGTGTGACTTAAACTTGTCCAATTTTGGTGTGATTCAAAATTGAACTCGTTCCTTGTTTGATCGAACAATTTGCAAGACAATCGTTGTCTCGATGGTCGTTCGTATAGTATAGGTACTAGTTGATTTCATCAAGAAGGTAAGTAGACTCATTCCTACTTGTTGTCTTGATAACTTATAGAGGGTCTTGCTTCTATCTTTTGTTTTCTTGTTTCCGCGTTTAATATTACATCAGTTGGTATCAGAGCTTGGAAAGGGTTTGTTCTTACAATCCCAATCCTGATCTTCGTGCCTTAGTTTTAGGGTTTATTCTTGAATTTCGTTTTTGATTTAAAAAAAAGGAAAAATAAAACGTGAAAGAAGAGAAACAAAAAGTAATCGAGAATTGATTGTTGATTGTAGTTCCTATCACATCTAGGAATTGAAATTCTGAAGTTTGATTGTTAAAGAAACGTTCTTGAAACCAAATCTTGAAGTTCTTGATCATTTAAAATCGATAATCTTGAAATCTTGAAACCCTAGGTGGAATCTTGAAATAACACGTTTAATCTTGAAGTTCTTGGACGCCAAGTTGTTGTTCTTGAAAGTAGTCCACGTGAGTCTTGAGAATCTTCAAGTTCTTGGAAATAAATTTGTAGTTCTTGAAGAGATTTACGTTGATCTTGAAGGGGATCTTGAACATTCAAACGTTCTTAACAAGATTGCCTTGAATTCTTGAAGTTCTTGAACTTTAATTTGTTGTTCTTGAAGGAGTATTGAAAACATGTAAGGAAGGCCTAAAAACGTGTAAGGAGACCAAATTTGAGAGAATGAGGTGGGATAGGAAACCCTAATTGTAATCCAAGAAGGAAACAACTTCCATCTAAAAGGGAGAAGTTTCAAGGCGTTGAATTCTATCTGGACAAGGAGAAGAGGGGCGAATTTGTGTTGAACAAGGAAGGAGGGGCCGAATTTCCTAAGAGGGGAGGAGAGAGAATTGGTCATCTCCAAATTAGAGTAGGAAAGCCTCTAAAATTTCCTTATTTCTTGAATTTCGAATTTCCTTCATTACACCACTTCTAATTAGTAATTCTTAGGTAACTTTCTACTTAAGTTAATTACTAATTTTTTGAGCTTCTAGGATCTCGTGCTAAACTCAGAATTTCTGCTTTCGTAGATAATTTTTGGCTTCTTGTGTGCTCACTTAAAAAGCTGTCCGCCTATCGAGTCACATAAATTCACTCACCCCGAAGAGAACTGTTGAACTTGTGAACTTGAAAGGTTGTTGAGGAACTTGGTCAATTAGAGGAAGTCATTTTGAGGACAAGTGTGAAAAATCTTACCTGAAATTTGAGTAAACCCGAGAGTCATTCAAAAGTGAGAGAGAAAATTTACTAACCTTAACACACTCTCTAGTCTTGTTTCTTTTGCAGGTACATGGCTACGGAAGGAGAAAAGGTTGTGACCGACGTTACTTTAGCCGAGCTTTGGGCTAAAGTAAGGGCACTTAGTATCCAAATGGAGAACCTTGAAAGAATCGCTAGTACTTGAAAGAATGGCGGGGAAGGAACTAGTGATGTTTCTACCTTAAGATCTGAACATGATGGTACTGTTTGTGAGGTGGAGAGTGACGAGGAGATTGAGGAAGATAAGGGAGCTGATTTGGTTGAGTGTGACAATGAAGTTTCTACTAACGTTCATCCCTTGCCTAGTGTTGTTAGTGATGTTTTGCAGGAATATAGGGACATGTTTCCCGTGGAGATGCTGAGTGGACTGCCTCCATTAAGGGGGATAGAACACCAAATTGACTTTGTTCTAGGGTAACAAATTCCGAACAAACCCGCATATCGAAGCAATCCACAGGATACTAAGGAGTTGCAACTACAAGTGGATGAGCTATTGACTAAGGGGCTAGTTCGAGAGAGTCTAAGTCTGTGTGCCGTACCCGTGATCTTGGTTCCAAAGAAAGACGGCACCTGGAGGATGTGTGTTGATTGTCGAGCCGTCAACAAGATAACGGTAAAGTATCGTCATCCTATCCCTAGGTTAGATGACATGCTAGATGAATTGTGTGGTTCAAGTGTGTTTTCTAAGATTGATCTTAGGTCCGGTTACCACCAAATCCGTATGAAACCGGGTGATGAGTGAAAAACTGCATTCAAGACCAAGTTTGGTCTATATGAATGGTTGGTGATGCCTTTTGGTCTCTCCGACACACCTAGTACGTTTATGCGATTAATGAATCATGTGCTTAAACCGTTTCATAATAAGTTTGTGGTTGTCTAGTTTGATGATATCCTGATTTATAGTAGAAGTTTAGATGACCATGTTAATCACTTAAGGCAAGTGTTTGAAGTATTGAGAGCCGAAAAGCTATATGTTAATTATAAGAAGTGTGCCTTTTGTGAAGAGAGAGTATGTGGAGCGTGTTTTAAGTGTAAAAGAGCTAAGTCTAGGTCTAATGATCATGGTTTGTATACTACCTTACCCGTTCCTACTAGCCCTAGGGTAGATGTTTCGATGGATTTTGTATGGGGCTGCCTCGATATAGGGGTGGTCATGATAGCATTTATGTGGGGATGGCTCATTTTATTCCTTGTAAAAAATGTGATGATGCACAACATATTGTTTCTTTGTTTATTGCTAATGTATTAAAGTTTCATGGTGTGCCTCGAACTATTATTATTGATAGGGATACTAAGTTTTTGAGTCACTTTTGGAAGTGTTTGTGGGGTGCTCTTGGAACTTTGTTGTTTTCTACATCACATCATCCACAGACTGATGGTCAAACTGAGGTTGTTAATCGCACCTTGGGAGCTCTTCTTCGAGCTTTGACCAAAGGGAAGTCCGGCATTTGGGCTGACCAATTACCTATTATGGAGTTTGCATATAATAGAAATGTTCATCGAATGACTAGCATTACTCCATTTGAATGTGTTTATGGTTTTAATTCTTTGATACCACTTGATCTTGTTCCTTTGTCAAGAGATGCACTTATTAGCATTGATGGAGAAAACCGGGCAGCCGCGTTGCTCGAATTGCATGCTAAGGTGAGGAAAAATTTGGAGGATGCTTATGAAAAGGTAGCGGCCAAGAAGAATAAAGGAAGGAAAAAGCTGGACTTAAAGAGAGGTGACTGGGTTTGGGTGCACTTCCGCAAGGAAGGATTTGCGAACCATAGGAAAGGGAAGTTAGCTCTGCGAGGAGATGGACCATTTCAAGTGTTGCAGAAGATCAATAATAATGCTTATGTCATAGATCTGCCTGATGATTATGCTGTTTCTAAGACATTCAATGTCACTGACTTGACTCCTTGTGTTGCTTTGAAAGATGAAGAAGGTTCAATTTCGAGGACGAAATATTCCCAAGAAGGGGAGGATGATGCAGGTCAACCTGATCATGATACGTTTAAGCCTTCAAGACCATTCAGAAAAAGTTAAGCTAAAGAGCTTCATGATGCACATTTGATGGTGAAGAAGAGCCAAGCGTTTCTAAACACATTGTGACGTTTGGCGTGTGATGCTTGTTACTGTGTTGAGATTATTTTGAAGTTATGGAAGATATTAATTCTTAGTTATTTGAGGTCCTGCATGACCGTCGAATTACTTTGCCATTTATGGCTTTTTTTGTTAGTTGTTTGTTTCCTAGTTAACTTAGGACAAGGCTCATTCTATATAAGTATAAATACTTCATTATTTTTGGTACCTTACATTATTTTTATAATAGAAAATCGACAGCCATATTCCTCCCAAAAACGTGTGACTTAAACTTGTCCAATTTTGGTGTGATTCAAAATTGAACTCGTTCCTTGTTTGATCGAACAATTTGCAAAACAATTGTTTTCTTGAGGGGCTCGTTGATTTCATCAAGAAGGTAAGTAGACTCGTTCCTACTTGTTGTCTTGATAATTTACAGAGCATCTTGCTTCTGTCTTTTGTTTTCTTGTTTTCGCGTTTAATATTGCATCAACGGATGTTGCCAGGAAAGCCTTGGGTCGTAGGAGCGGACTCACTCCGCAGGTGCATGAGCACAGGTGCGCGATTTTGGTCCGCGGAAGCAGAGTTTCATGGAATTAGTTGGAACGCACTTGCGATGGATTTTTCCGCAATTGCGGAGTCGCAGGTGCGACAGTGAGCCCACAGATGTGAAAATCGCTAGTCAGAAAAGGCTTAGGTCGAGGGTTTATTTTGTTTTCCATCTTTGGACCTAGAGAGCTCGGTTTGTGGCGATTTTTCAAGGGATTTTCTAGGAATTCATCGAGGTAAGTGATTCTAACTCGGATTTGGCTATATTACATGAATCCATCGTTATTTTTGTCATTTATTAGTGATTTGACTTGAAAATTTTGGGGAAAGATTGTGAAACTTCTTAGACTAAATTTTTGGGATTTGAAAGACGATTTGGAGTCAGATTTGAGTAATTCTTGTATGGTTGGACTCGATATCGAATGGGTGTTCGGATTTTTTGATTTTGGTCGGGTTCCAAGATGCGAGCTCGGGGTTAACTTTTTGAGTTGACTTTCTGTTTCTCTTTTAAGATTGTAACTTTATTGTTCGGAATAGCTTCCTATAGTTATATTTATGGTATGAAGTTGTTTTGGCTAGATTTGAGCCGTTCGGAGTTGGATAATCGCGGGAAAGGCTTACTAGTGGATTGAGTTAGCGTATTTTGAGGTGAGTGAATTGTCTAACTTTGTGGGGGGAATTATCCCTTAGGATTGGTTTTTTTTTTTTTTTCTGCTAATTGTGAGATGTCGAAGCCGTGTACGCAAGATGATGAGTGTGTACATGGGCTAAATATGGTAATTGACCGGTTTTAGCTTTGTAGATTTCTTTCATGTCTTTAATTGAGCTACCATAACATGTTATATTCATCATCATTAGTCTATCTTCACATGCTTTACTTGTCATCATTAATACTTGCCTTAACTCTTACTTGCTAATTGTCTTTAGATGTTTAGTTGAAGTTATTGTTCTCTCTATTCCTTATTCATTATTCAGCTGTCGAGTCCCTTACTTGAAGTTACTATTTCATGGAATATCTTATTATGGAATTTGGTATTGAGTTATAAAGTTCATAATTCACATTGAGGCAAAGTTGTAAGTTGTTGAAATACCATTCTTGTTGAGTTATTCACTTTCAGTTGCTACTGCTGAGGCTCTTGTGCATATTATGGTTGAGCCTTGGGCTATTTATAACACTATTATTGTTGACTTCTATGGTCAGTTGTGTTATTGGGCACTTGAGGTGCGATTTGTGATACGTTGTGATATTGATACGCATGCGATGGTATAAGGATTAGGGTTGAAACGCATGCGGTGAGATAAGGTGGGCTTAATACGCGTGTTGCTAGTAAGGGAACTACTTAAAGCCACGTGGTGAGATAAGGTGGGCTAAAAAATGGGAAGCTATTTCGGGAAAAATGATTTTCAAAACTAAATGCCAGGTTCCCCCGGTGATATAAGGAAAGATTGTGATTTGTATTGTAATATGAGACTACGAGGCGGTACCTCGGTAGTGATTCTTGTTGATACCTTTCAATTACCTCACTTGTGTTTGTTTGCATTGCTTTCCTTGGCATTTTATTCTTGTTTTCCCCCGTGATGTATTTGTTTCCTTAGTTCGGTGTAGCTATTCTTGGTATATTTCTTCATTGTTTATTTCCATTGTTTATCATTATCATACTGTCATATACCTGTTCAATTTTTTTATTTATTCTAGTAGGGCTTTTACCTGACCTCGTTACTACTCTACCGAGGTTATGCTTGGCACTTACTGGGTACCGTTATACTTATGCTACGCTTCTGCACATCTTTTGTGCAGATCCAGGTACCTCTTACCAGCCTAGGCACCAGTGAGTCGAGTTCGGATTTGGAGAGTTCAAGGTATACCTGTCGGCATCCGCGGGCCTCGGATTCATCCTTTATCTAGTTCTATTTCATTTTCTTTTTAATAGATATTGTTATATAGGGATGTCCAGTACACTCTTGTAGAGCTTGTGACTTGATATCACTGGATTTTGAGATTTGTGTTCTATTGAGTTGCGGAGTTCTTTATATGATAGTTGTTGAGTTATATGAAAGTTTTTATCATTTCTCAGTTAAATTCTGCATGTATGTTAGACTTACCTAGTCTTAGAGATTATGTGCCATCACGAGATCCTACGGAGGGAAATTGGGGTCGTGACAGTGCTTAAAGACAAGGCACTTATCTTTAACCTGTTGGCGAACATAGTGAAAATCAACAGCTATATGCTTCATGCAACTGTGAAGAATATTGTTCTCACATAAGTAGGTGACACCAAGGTTGTCACAAAAAACTGTTGGTAGTGTGGAGATATTTACAACAGCCTGATATTCTGCTTTAGTGGATGAGAGAGCATTAGTGCGTTGTTTTGTTGAGGACCAACTAACTGGAGTAAGGCCAAGAAATATAATATAACCAGTGGTGGAACTTCGATCAATAAGGTTGTCGGCCTAATCAGCATCAAAAAAAATAGAGAGATTAAGACTTGTGGTAGGAACTATAGTTAGCAGTGCTCTTGAGATAAAGAATGAGTCATTTGGCAACCTTCCAATGAGCTTCAGGTGGAGTATGCATGAATTGAGACAATTTGTTCACGGAGTAAGAACATCAAGCCTGGTAAAAGACAAGTATTGCAACTTGCCAATTACTTTCCTGTATTCACTAGCATCATGAGATGGAGCACCATCATTTAGCAACAGACTTTGAGAAGAACTCATGGGCATGGAAACACCTTTGTAGTCCTGCATCAGAAGGTTATGGAGATGATCTGAAACATACTTTGCTTGTGAGAGAAATAGGCCTTTGGAATTTCGATAAACCTTAACTCCAAGAAAGTAGGATAAAGGGCCAAGATCTTTAAGTGAAAAACGGGAGGCCAATGAAGAGATAACTTAATGAGTAAACCTCGTGGCAACCAAACGAGCTTTGTACTTGTCAATTGAAACATCTGCCATCTTTTTGATCCTATAAATTCACTTACAATCAACGATATTCTTATAAGAGTCTCGAGGAATCAACTCCCACGTTTGATTCTGAATTAGTTCATCAAATTCAGCTTTCATTGCTGACCTCCCCCCAGGTGCTTTTTCACCTACTTGAAGTTATGAGGGGTAACATTGGTGGGAAGCTAGAAAAGGTAATTGAATGATTTCTTTGGACAAAAAATAATATTCTGCGATCGTGTCTTTAGAGAGGTTGAAGGAGGAGGTGGAGGCAAAGAAGGAGAAGTATGTGGAGACGATGAATGAGAGGGCAAGTTTGTTGGTTGTGCAGGAGAAGTTATACAAGTAGGTGGCAGGTTTTGGGTTTTATTTCTACGTTGGTAGGTGATAATATTAGGAGTTGGATTATTTGCAGGGATAAGGGATTAGGGTTGCTGCAAAGAATCAGGGAAAGGAGAAGGCAGAGAAAGTGAATTACCTGAACCCGTGGAATGCGCATGATTCAGGCCGGAGGAGACGAACTCAACTAGTTTGGCCATTGGTACAATTATCTCGAACATGTAGAGGAGAAGAAAGTGGAAAAATATCAGAAGTTTGAATTGGAAAATGGGTAGGAGTGTTATAAGAAACCTCTCACATTGGTGTAAAAGACTTATCTTTTAAATGTGAGAATATTACTTGAAAGGAAAAAATATTTTCAAATTTTGTTACATCTCTTAAGATATAAAGTTTGGATTTAGTGGGATCAAAATATTGGTGTGCATAATGAACTTGAGAAAAATCAAAATAGATGCATGGAGTTGATCTAGGCTCAAGTTTATGTGTAAGGTTTAAACCATGAATAACATAGATAACCAAAGGTTTTAAGTGAATCATAACTCGCTGTGACACCAAATAATTTTTTAAATGGTGATTTATTGTTTAGAAGTTGTATGAGCAATCGATTAATTACATGGGTAGTGTGTTGACAAGCAAACGACCAAAACATTGAAGGTAAGGATGCCTCATATAAAAGTATTTTGGCAATTTCAACAATGTGCCAATGACGGCGCTCAGTTATCACCACTCTTTGTGGTGTATAAGGAGGTGATACAAGGTGTTTGATTTCATTTGAATGCAGATATAGATCAAGACCTTTGTATTCACCTCCCGCATCAGTATAAAGAGAGACAATTTTCTTTTTGAAAAATTTTTCCATTAAGAGTTTCAAACTTGAAAAAAATATCCAGCACTTCATGTTAATTTTTAAGAGTGTACAACAAAATGTATTTAGTGTACTGGTCAATGAAAATAAGTAATATCATTTTTATCAACGGAAAGAGAGTGTGATGGACCCCACAAGTCACTAAAAAGTATCTGTAGTGGAACTGTGTTAATTAGAGACAAATAATTGAATGAAAAATGTTGAACTTTAATTAAACAAAAAGAATTACATAAAGTAAACTTGTCTGTTGATAAAACTGGTAGAGAAAATCTATTCAAAATAAAGTTCAAGATTCTTGAGTGGGGATGGCCAAGGAGATGACGCCAAAGTTGGCGAGGAATCTTTGTAGTGAAAATTTGAACAGTCGGCTTATTAACAGTAAAGTTGGGCCATTCATAGAGCGTTCATATTCTAACCAGATACCAGCGGAGTCTGCATTTTCAAGTCCTTCATAGAGAAAGAAAATAAAAAAACTTCAATTGAGGTCAAATTATCTTGACAAAATTTTGATACATAAACGAGATTTTGTTTGATAGCAGGTGCACACAAAGTATCGGTTAGTTTAAAAGCATTATTTGATGCAATAAATTCAGTAGAACCAAGGTGAGTAATTGGAATTTTTTTCTGTCGCCCATAGCTATGCCTTCCTGACCATTATATTCTTCAGATAATAAGCTCTGTGGTGACATGATGAGTAGCATCGGAATCAACAATCCATTGGTTGGGTACATCTTGTATACCTGAAAGAAAATTGTCTTTACCTCTAAATGATTATGAGATTGTGACCTGTAAACATTTGTAGTGTGACCTTGTCTGTTGCATAACTAATAGCGAACATGGTTATTAGTGTAACATCCTTGAGCAGGCGCATTAGTACAATTATTGTAATGCCATTTGAGTTGTTGTTGGATCGACGAGCACTACGGTTATTAGAATTGGTGGATATGTTGTGAGTTATCATAGCAACAATAATTGGTGTCGTTTCCTTTTTCAATTCCTCACGTTTGAGAAAGAGCTCATGATCAATCAGTTTAGCATATAACTCCTTGTAAGAAATGATGAGATCTCTTGCTCGGATTGGTGTGTATATCTCATGAAAATATGGCCCTAGGCCACTCAGAATTTTCATAATCAACTCATCATTGGAGATTGAAGCACCGACAATGGCAAACTGGTTGCAGAGAGCACACTTCATGGAGATATTCGGCGACTGGGCGGGAGTCCTTGGATAGTTGTGCAAGCTGATCACGAAGGCTAAAGACTTGCATTTGAGATTTGTTGGCATAAGCCATATGGAGCAAGTCCCAGGGAAGTTTAGCAATGGAGGCAGCAACCATAGTTGATATTATCATTGGATCCACATAAGCCATTATGGCATTCTTGATCAATTGATCTTGGCAGAACCACATATTGTAGTTTGGATTCTCCACTTGTCTATCATTCTGTGTGATAGTTGCCGAAGGAGTAGAGAAGAACCATCAAGATAACCGAACAGATTATGCCACGCATGTGCTGAGAATCGAAAAAGAAGCTCGTGAGAGTCAAGTAGACTGCTCTGATACCATATAATGAATGAACAAGATGAAACAGAAAATGATTTTATTAAATGACCATGAACTAAATATATACACAAGAGTTACTGAGAGAGTACTCCTCCTATAGTGAAACAAACCAAAAATCAAGAAACTAAACAACAAACTCTGACAATATTGAAAACAAGATAAATTTAAAATATATGCTATAGTAAAATATAGTCAGTAAACTATAGTCAACAACAGTAAATATTATTAAGTGCTAATAGGATGCAACTTAAATTCATAAGCAATTTTAGAGTTGTTAATAGACAAATGCCGTGTTCGTTTTTACATTCTCGTCAAGAGTATAATGATGACTAAGAACAAACGTAGAGTCGTTCTTACTTGACGATGAAATAGGTAGTCATTTGTCACTCACCAACAACTGGACAGATGCATTATTTATGCATTAGCAGTCAGTCTTGCAGAACGACACCTTATATTGACTGTAAGTTCTCTAGAGAAGACAACAGAAATATTAAGGGGCTAGGCACCAAAAATATTAATTACTGTGTCGTTAATTTGATAAACTCAAGGAGGCAATCCAAATTCTGGTACGAAGATCCATTTTCACCAATAGCCTTCCTTGCCAATTGTGATATCCGCGAAGCCCTTTTCAACAACTCCCCCCTCCTAACCTCCATTAAATCTCTAATACTCCTCTCAACAAGAGGCGGATCCAGAATTTAAAATCTAGTTCCTACAGCCACCTCAAGTTAATATATTTTAATTTTAATAACCAGACTAAACAACGAGTACCGATTGGCAAACTCCAAAACTTGAAGACAAACATTTCTCCCTAATAACTTCGTCACTCAAAAATGATTTGGCAGACTCCAAAACTTAACTTATAATAAATAATATTTCAAATGGAAGACTTTGCTTTAGATATAGTTATAGTACACTGAAACTATATATTATGCTAAGTGGTAGTCACCTTCTCATTGGTGATCATTGTCGCCAAGAATGGGATAGTTGCAAAGCTTCCTCGTGCCATTCCCTCATGATTTTCTCTTCGCAAACACTCGCCTCGTCGATTCTTCCCCTCAGAGCATATTATGGTTTTTCACCGAGGGGGTGGATGCATACCTATCAGCGATAGGAGATCCTGTTCTCACTCGACAGCTTGTAGTTGCGGATCTAGAAGATCTCTAAGGTGGAGTTGATCTATCTATCCATGGGATGGAAGAGCATAGGCCTTTGATATCACCTCCTGTTAAGAACTAGGGCCTCACAATCACTAGCAAATATGTGAGTAAATTTCGTAAGTAGTCATATAATTAAAACTTTTTTCCACCAAAGTCATATATTGTATTTTCCAACATATTACAAATATTTTCACATACTCATACAAAAGTCACAAATTGCCGAAAATCCAACTTTTAAGTGCACTACTTTTTACTCTATATTTTTTATGTTTTATTTTCAATCTAATATAAAAGGATCAACCCAAACCAAAACCCATATGCAGAAATTTCTTTTGAACGTTTCTAGCATAGTTATTATGGCCTTATCCCTATTATTAAGTAGATATTTGAAAAAAAAATATAATTTCGTATATTATTTAAAACATATATAAAAGTGCATAAGGAAATGCAAAATCTCAATTATCTGTTGAAGAGGAAGCCATCTTTTTGGCTTAAGAGCCTCGATGATAAAAAACTCTCATATTTCCTTAGTATATTTTAACTATGCATATAGGTTGGATCGGGTTGGTCCTCTTTTAATTAGGTCTATATCTATTAGATTAAAACTAAAAATAAAAAATTTGGAGTAAAAAATTTTGCATCGCAAAGTGAATTATTCGGCAATTGTGACTTTGTGTGAGTAGGTGAAAATATTGTGATTATTGTGTTAAAAATATAATTTTATGATTTTGATAGAAAAAAATAATAATTATATGATCATTCGTGAAAGTTGTCCCTCTTTTGAATTATATTTTTGAATTTTCTAGATAAGCAATTACGCCAGGTAGCCTTTTAAATTTGATACAGTTTTATCGGTTAGACACTTTAATTTAGCTAGTGATTATTTGAAGTTGGTGGCTTAAACAAAAATAGTTAAAAAGAAAAAAGAAAAAACCTTTAACTTATATATTAAAATCCATACAATAGTTTGACACAAAAGGAACCTTCGGACTTTGGTATAATGGTAAGAATTCAGTGCATAATGCACAAACAAACTCTATCAAAGAATGACAGAGAAACAAGCATATTATGCACCAAATTTCGAAATTTGCCCCACTTATATTCAGAAATTTTTGATTTAAAAAAGACACAATATAACTTTTTCTGATGTTTGAATCAACATGACAAAATAAAATAGCTAATTCAGAAACATTGAGTAGAAATTAGAAAGTGCAATTGTCAAAAACATGAACAGGAAATGAGTACAAATATATAAGAGGAAAAATTAGAATTGAATAGGAAGGTAAGTATTAATTAGGATTTTTCCTTTTTATATCCCCTGCTATATCCATTAACTGTAAATTGTAATAATCCCTTAGTAGGAAGAAAGTAGAACGCTCCGGAAGTCTAGAGAGACCTCCTTGTTCCAATATCAATAGTTATATCGAGAATATCCTGGATTGCACTCGAACTCTATAAGTTCCTTGGTCCATTTCTGACGTAATGGACGTCTCACAAGAAAAAATTTAATGCCCAATGAGTTCAGCTTGCTTCAGACAAAGATGAGCATTCAATTAAAGATGACTTAGTTCTTCTCTAGTTCAATTAATTTTCATGCCTAATACTAATTGTAGTGCTAAATATTACTTAATAAGAGATATATTTCTTATTAAAAAAAATACAAATTCTGCAAGATATATGACTGAAAAAGAAGTAGCTAGCAAAAATAAATATGTCAATCAACTAAATCAGATGTTGATTGCTAATCTTTTTGTTATGTATAATTTTTTAAAGATTTAATTTATTGTATTTATATAAGTTGACCACTAGCATTTTTTAATCTATGAGTGGTTTTATGAAAATATCTAGAAGGTATTATTCCTTCTTTTATGCAATTTAAATCTATACCACTATCAAATAATGCAACAAACTCTTTTTTGAAATTATAATCAATTAAAAGAGTTACCTTTATTAGAAATTTTTGCATAGTAAAGAATTGTAATTTATGCAAAAATTCATTGTCAGGTAAATTCACAGTTCCTAAAAAGCCATCTTCATTCTTCGTATTAGAAGCACTAGGACCAATGTCTAATTCAGTAATACCAGTACTGAATTCTAAATTTGGGGCAACCTGAGGATTTTCTAACTTAATAATCCTCTTATCTAATGCTATATTAGAAGCCTTTAGATTAGAGACTTCATTCTTGAGATTATTAATCTCTTCTTTCAAGTCTTGAACAGTGGTTGGCCTGTCAATGGCCTGGGATTTTTCTCTTAAAATCCTTTTAATATCAGATATTGTGTAAGGACCCTTTTGAGAAGGAATTCCTTCTATTTCAGAATTCTTAGAACTATTATCCTTAACGGGATCTATCTTATCTATAATCTAGAATCTTAATTCAGGATCCTTTATGACTCTAAGGAGTTCTAATAAACTATCATTTGTAAGGACATTTATATCTAAATCCTTAAACTGAGAATAAATATTTTAAAACTCGTCTTCTGTGTTGTTATCACAACACTCACCTTGCCTTTGCTTACAAGCTCCAACACTCTGAATCTAATGAAGAATAGTATTCTTCATTTTGTAACACTTTCAAATCTTCATCCGTTGAAGCTTCAGTGTCACTACTTACTGGGGAATTATCCTAGAAGAATTCAAAAGGATCTTATACAAAGCATCCTTAACACTATCATCTAGGTCAAGATTCTTAATCTTATCCTTAACCTTACAATCTTTGGCGTAATGGCCTACTTTACCACACTTATAACAGGCATTGGGCTTAATGGATTTAATAAAATCCTTCCTCTTCTTATAACTAGACCTTCTTTTCTCAGTTTTTCCCTTCTTTTTTCGGGATTCATTCTCTTTTTCCTTTTATACTTATAAAGTTCTTTCTGGTCTTTCTTCTTCCTACGAGGTTTCTTAATTTTAGGGATATATATGGCAAATTGCTCACAGAACTCTCCTAGTTGTTGTCTCTCATTTAGGCGGTGTTTCTTAATCTCTTGGTTTAGCTTAATTTCATTACAAAGAGCTAAACCTTCCTGAGTGCATACACTAATTAATTTACCATAAGTATAACTATTATAATCTATACTCATAGCAGTACCTCTAAGGGTCTTCCTAATTCTTTCAGCAAATAAAGTGGGAAGTCCATCTATAAACTTAGACTTCCAGTGAGTACTATTACACTCTGGTAATTCCATAACTCTTGAAAGGAATACATCCTTATACCACCTAAATTCAGTGAGTGTATGACACCTTAGGTTTTGAAGCATAGTTCTAATGGTCTCACTATTATCTGACCATCTGCCTGAAAAATATTCTATAATATTAAAGACTAAAGAATAGACTATATTTTGCACATACTGTCCATTCTCCATTTTAACAGCTCCTAAAATATCAGCTCTTTGACTAATAGTCAAATAAGTATCCCACCAGCCTTTTAATTGGCTAGTAAACCCAGCGATAATCATATCTGCTATGGCTTTCTCAGAATTATTATTCACCTTACAGATAGTACTATACATAAGCATTCTATGCACCTGAATGTAAATCTGCCTATCTGTAAAACCATCTATGTTCCATTCATAGATTTCTTTACCACTATAACTTTGTGAGAAATAATTGGGCTCAGGTTCTTCTACTAAGACATCCTGAGGGGTTGGTCTATGATAATAGTACATCCTTTGTACTGGTTTTCTAGCAAACTTCTCTGAGATTTTATTAATCTCATCAGAAAGTTTCTCTTTCTTTCTTCACTAGAAAGATTTTCTAAATTTAAAGGACTAATTCTAAATCCTTCAAATTTCTTATTAAGAAGTTTCTCCAAGTCATCGAGACTTTTTAATTTAAAGTCTTTGACTTTGGAGGGGGTTGGATACTGGCAGTCGCTATTTGCTCCTTTACCTTTTATTGTATCCTTGTTACTTATTTTTTGGACTTCTGCTATCAGTTTGTCCAATCTATCACTGATGGAAGTTACTTGTTCACCCAGAATACTTACATAAATGTTTGTATAATTATTCTGAGTCAACATCGTATTCAAATTTCTGGCAGTAATAGTATCAGTATTATCACCAAACAATTTAGAAAAAGCAGTATAGTAAATTACCTTGTCTTTCTCCCCCATTTGGAAAGATGTTTGAGGAGGGAAAACAGACTTAGTAATTTTACCATTACTGAGCTTATAATCTCGTTCTAACATGGAGATATAACCATCGACATATTTGGACATAAACCAAGGCACAAAAGTTATAATCTTGTTATGCCTACTAATGTCATTATAAAAATTATCTTGAAAAAACTTTATTAGTTTATCATCAAAATTATTAAAGAACCAATTTCTAAAAATTTCCAATCTGGGTTTTTTAAATTCAGCCTGTATTAATTTTCTTGCTGGTGAACCCAGACTAAAATCTATTTGATGGCTATTATCCATGTAAACCATTTGAAAAATCCATTTCCGATTCGGTTGGGTCTGGCATAGCACTAGCAATATTATCTGTGCTAATTTTTATAACATCAATTCTATCATTTTCTCTAATCTGTGAGGTAGATGCCTTTGAAGCAAAATATACCTTATAATCAACAGGAGAGATATATGAGGAATTGGATCTAGTTAATCTAGATGAATAACTGATATTATCAATTTGATCTGGTTCATTAAACCTGATCCTAACAGTTCCATCAGAAGCTTGTTCAACTTCTGTGATTTCACTGTTAACATTATTTCGAGGAGCTATTGCTTCCTCAATGACCCATTCTTTGGGAAAATCTATCTCATCCCACTTAATAGGTCTTCTTGTAACAACTTTAGATTTACCAAAATTAGGTTCTATCAAAATAGTTTCATTTTCGAAATCCATCATTTTGCACATAGGATTCAAAGTATATAAAGGCTTATAATAAATTCTATAACAAATGCATATAACTTCAGTACCAGGCAGATAATCATAATCATGGAGTTTAATACTTAATATAAAAGCATTTAGCGAATTATCATCGCTTAATGAAATCTGCAAATTAGGATAAGTATTAAAATATACAGGGCCATAAGCCAAACTGGTTTGTACTGTCCCTATTAGGGATTTTTTTCAGTTTTGGTTTCTGCCATCTCTGAGAACTGCAATAAAGCTTTCGGGTAAGCCTCTTAATGTAAGTGGCTTGAACGCAACTTGTATTAAACCAATATGTAAGAATCTATGAGATTCTCTATAAGGGGCTAAATCATTTTCAGATAATAATCTAAAAGTAGCATGATCATTATCTACTGTGATAGTCTCTTCTGTGTAGTTTTGACTACTTGTTTCAAAGGTACCTAACTGGTATATAACCTTAGGTTGAATTTTAGGGATTGTCCACTTATTAAGGAGATCTAATTGTTGCGGCATATCATACTCTTCTTTTCTACTGTTTTTAACAGTAGACTGTTTCCTAATGATATTCATTAGAAAAAATGTGTTAAACTTAATTTTCTATCCCTATTCTTGCACATGGCTCTGATACCAACGGGACTACAGGGTCGCTTCGACGTAGCTACAGGGAGAATTACTAAGGTAAAAATCCTGTTAAAATTCTAAGTCAGTTAATAAGCTCTAAACGACGACCTCACCTGCTAACCCTTTTACAACGCCCAACCTTGGCTTAAAGACGGGTCTTGCGGAGGCCACCGGTTATGCTGCCATAACCAGAGCTTATTATCTAACATAGAACTGTCTGGGTTTAAACCTTTAACCTAAGCAACATCGGAACGGATACAGTAATCAAATTAATACTAAAGCATACTTCAAGAATAGTTCAAGAATCCTAAGTTTAACACAAACGTTTTAGCCTATCATTTAGGCTAATTTTGTAAAAAAGAAATTAAAATTTAAATACAGAAAAATTTAAAATACCTGATACCACTAGAGATCTAACCAAATGATTGTTTTTATTGATGAACTGATTACAAAGGGTTTTTTACAAGTGGGAGACTAGAGAGAGAAGTTGTAAACCGAAAACCTAAAGAGAAACCCTGCCCCTTCTAACAAATTCTGATCCTTATATAATGGATCATCTTAGCTAAAAATAAACATTACTGGTCGACATAATAATTGTACTTTGTGGCCTACAAAGAAAAAGAAAAAGTAAAAACGACAATCTACTTTATAAAAGTGGATTTGATTCCCGACACTATATAATGGTGGGGTCTTCTGCTTTATAAAAGTTGTTTGTCATATTACCCCATAAGTCTTGAATGGGGCCTTCAATTATTTTTTAGCATTCCCTTTGCCTTTGTCATATTTTGACGCGGAAGATGCTTCCGCATTCTCTTTCATTTTTTTGTAAAAATTCTTCTAATTCTTCAATATTAACTTGCTCGGTATTTTCTTCTTGGGATTCTTCTTCCAAGCATATATCTTCATTGGTAGTTTTACTGATGGACACCATTGATATATCATCTGGCATTTCTGTATCAAAATCTTTTGCAAAATTCTTTCTAACTTCTGCTAGATAAGAAGCTATGAGTTCTTCCTTTAAAACTGCGCCCTTTTTCATTTGCAATTTTCTGCTGATGTGGGTGAAAGGGTTGATCTCCTCTTCAGTATTACTACTGTTGCTTCTTTGCGAACTATAATTCTTGAGAGCTTTATCAATATTGTCCAGGGTTTCTTGACCATGGACCTTTCCTGTTTCTTTATTTTTCAGAAGCATCTTACTCCAGAACTTTGTGTAAAAAATTCTATTCAAACAAGGAAATTCTTTATCGGTATAACGAATTTCAATATCCCATTTCATGATCCATGGAATTGAAAATTCTATAAAGAAATACATTAAGGACATTCCTTCAAAAGAAAATATTATCTTTTTGTAGAGCTATTAACTTGGGTGATAATTCAACCCATTGAGTATATAAACTTTTATAATCAACTGGTAACATATCTATTGATGGCCCATATAGAGTCTACCATTCACAAAACTAATTGGGTAAATTTTGCTCAAAAATATTAGCACAGATTTTTATGAACCATGAATGTTTCCTATTAGGATTTTCATATAAAAAAGTCTTGTGAAGACTCTGGATATAATCCCAATAATTGAATTTAACAGGAATTTTTTTCTCAGGGTGGATATAATCCTTTTCCTTTAAAGTACTAATTCTCCATTCATCAGCGGGAATAATATGTTTGATTATTAACTTGGAAAAGTTATAAACTTTTCTAGTAGTTGATGGATAGAAATGCTGAATTTCAGCTAAACCTGTTGATAGTAAAATCAACTCATAATTCATTCTATACTTATAAGTGGTTGTGGCATATGATGTCGTATCAAGATATCTGGCCATTATTTGCCATGGATTATCTTTCCATTTGAGATCTGATTGTTCCAAAAGAATTATTAATTCTTTTTGCTGATTCTTGTTATAAACATCATTTTCTTGACCTTTATCTGCCAAGGCTGTTAAATAAGATGATGGGTTATCACCCGTATTTTGCTGCTTGGATTTTATAAATTCCAAGAATTTCTTGTACATGGGGTGGTCAGTATTAACCCCTGAATTTTCTGCAAAATTGGCAGAATTAGCAGCTATTAGCTTCTGGTTACCAATTTGGGCGAGGATATTACCTCTGGCTTTTCCAGTTCCTCTTCCCCTTCCTCGAGGGGGTACATACTGTGGTCTCATCTACATTAATGAAACATAAGGAATTATGAATTCAAATATTCTCTAGTAAGAAAATCAGGGAGATTATTATCACTACCCTTTTTATAAATAATTTCGAAATCGAACGGAGCTAGTAGTGATTGCCATCTTGCAAACATCTGTCTCGAAACATCATGCTTAAAATCTTTATAAAAGATAAATCTAGCTGCATGGCAATCAGTTTTTATTAAAAACTTTTGATTATATAAATCAGTCTGAAATTTAAAATACGTTTAACTATAGCCAAGATTTCTTTAGCTACAGTTGCATAATTTTTCTGAGAATTATTCCATTTCCCAGAATAAAATTGGACAAGATATTCATGTTTATTACTAGGACATATCTGCTTCAATATTCCACCATAGCCTATGTCAAAGGCGTCGGTTTCAACCACTTTATCCCAATTTGGGTTAGCAAGGGTTAAACATGGAAGGTTATTAACCTTCTTCTTAATGATTTTAACAGCATCAATATGACTGTTAGTCCAAGGCTTTGGATTCTTTTTGAGTCTATCATAAAGAATAGCAGTGTCCTTGGCTAAATCCTTTATAAAAGAAAAAATATAATTAAGACTGCCTAAAGATCTCTGTAATTGGGTTTTGTCAGTAATAACATCAGGGAATTTAGAAGCAAATTCAATGCTACGATTAATAGGAATTATTTTTTTCTTTTCAATATTATGACCTAAAAATCTAATATTAGTCTGGAAAAGATTCATTTTTGGTTTAGAAATAACTAAACCATTCTGTATAATAATTTTCTTAAATATTTCTAAGTGTCTAAAATGACTTTCAATATTTTTTGAAAATATCAAAATATCATCTATATATACTATTATGAAATTAGTATAAGAAATAAAGATATCATCCATAATCTTCTGAAATTCAGAAGGAGCATTTTTCAGACCAAAAGACATAACATTCCACTCATACTGTCCCATTGGAACATTAAAAGTGATTTTATATCTGTCTGATTCAGATATTTGAATCTGCCAATAGCCTGATTTTAAATCGAACTTTGAGAATATAACCGCATCATGAAGTCTATCCAATAAATCCTTTTTATTAGGAATAGGATATCTGATCCATTTTAGCGCCTTATTAAGGGGCTTATAGTTATAACTAGTCTAGGAACACCACGTTCCTGTTCTGCATGTTTATTAACATAGAAAGCAATGCAAGACCATTTGGACTTTGAAGGTTTTATTAAACCTTTTTCTATTAGAGAATCAATTTATTTTTCGCATAATTTCAAATATTCGGAATTCATTTGGCATGGCCTCGCTTTAGTTGGGATATTATCCTCTGAAAAATCTTCATCATAAGGAAGACTTACTATATGACGTTTCCTATTCCAAAATTGATTTGGATGATCACCACATATTTGTAAAGAAAATTAATTTTTTATTGAATCAATTTTTTCTATCAGTTTTGGAGCTTTCAAATCTTGCTCAATAGTAAGACTACAAATTTCATTTTTGAGAAAATTAATCTGCTTATTTTTGCAATAATATTATTAGAAATAATTTCATTCAAAAATCTTTGAATTGGTTGAGTTATAAATTCAAAAGTAATAGATTTTCCTTTATAGGTACCTGTAAAACTATTAGCATCCCAGTTAGTAAAAGGCATGATTTTATAAAAAAATAGCACGCCTAATATTATATCTTACTGAATATCTTTTATTAAAACAAAATTTTTAGGAATACAAATATTATTTTTACAAATAAAAGCTTTAAGTAATTTATAAGTAATATCTTAATTTTTTAAAGATTTAACTTATTATATTTTTATATAAATAATTAACTAAAGATCTACGTACAACGACCACGCATGCAAACTAATACTCTTAAAAGAGCCAAATTTTGTTTTACTTTTTTCTTATGAAATAGGAGTAATACTATTTGGCAACCTTTAAAAGTTTAGGGTCAAATAGCGCAATTTCCCTACCGTTGCTGGTCTTTTCACGCATTTGGATGTAAATTGTAATCCCTTTAATAGGAAGAAAGTAGAACGCTCTGGAAGACTAGAGAGACCTCCTTGTTCCCCTAATCTCGAGAGTAACCTAGATTGCGCTCGAACTCGATAAATTCCTTTTTTTTTTCTCCTTCCGAAACTCCCACCTATAAATAGCACTGCGCAACATTTTGGTTGTCGTCGAACAATTCGAATACAACAGTCAAGTACAGCTTAAACATCATCCGACTATCATCAGTCAAAGTCCTCATTCAGATAAAAATGTCTTTGATTCCAAGCTTCTTTGGTGGCCGCAGGAGCAACATCTTTGATCCATTCTCCCTCGACATATGGGATCCTTTCGAGGGCTTCCCTTTCTCCGGCACAGCCGCCAACGTTCCAACCTCTGCTCGTGAAACCGCTGCTTTCGCCAGCGCTCGGATTGATTGGAAAGAGACCCCAGAAGCCCACGTCTTCAAGGTGGATCTTCCTGGAATTAAGAAGGAGGAGGTGAAGGTTGAGGTTGAAGAAGGAAGAGTTCTACAAATTAGTGGGGAGAGAAGCAGAGAGCAAGAGGAGAAGAACGACAAATGGCACCGTATGGAGAGGAGCAGCGGCAAGTTCCTTAGGAGGTTTAGGCTGCCGGAAAATACCAAGATGGAGGAGATTAAAGCAGCAATGGAGAATGGAGTGCTCACTGTGACTGTCCCAAAAATGGAGGAAAAGAAACCTGAGGTGAAGGCCATTGACATCTCTTATTAAATAACAGAGGGCGCGCGCGCGGTGGCTACTGATCGCCTATGAGTTCTGTGATTCTACTTGTAATTTCAGAAGTCTTTTGAGTGTCTTGTTTTCTGGAAGTCTGTCTGGTTTTTAGGAACTTTTAGCTCAAAAATGTGTCTGTACGATGGTATTTGTATGTTTGTGGGTCTTTTACATATACGCTTGTAATCGATCAATGTAGAATGTTGTGTGCCTTTTCCGTTAACAGCTTATTTAGTGTTTACTCTGCATACGTATATTTAATAGTACTGATTCTTTGTAATTGAATGATACAAAGAGGTGTTGTCTGGCTTCACCAGAGAAGAAATTTTCATTGATATAGGGTACAAATGTCATTCACATAATGTTAAGAGATAAGTGTTTCAATGTCCTCAAGAGCCCACCAAGAGTTTCTTCCTGGATTGCTTAAATTATCTTAAATTTAATTTGTATAAATTCTGAGTTCTTAAATTTCCTTTTTAACAGATGATGGTGTCGAATATATTTGAAGACCCATAGCTGCCCTTTATAAAGTAATTTGATTTTAATAGGTTGATCAACCTATTTCTCTGTCATTTAATATAAAACAAAAATCTAAATTGTAACTAGTTCAATAAAGGAAGACCTTGAAAATAAATCTTGAACAGTAAATCATGTCTAAGCTTTTTATGAGATCTCAGTCGATCTACTCAATTTCTGAGACTAATGTAAACGATTACATGACCTTTGCTTGTCTTTTGATAGTCGTGATACTTCAAATGAGTCCTTTTAGCATTTGATATGGAGGATAATAGCCTCATGTTTTAGTATTTTCTTGCTTTTGGGGTTCGGCGGAGGGGGTTCGAAGAGAGTACTTATCATATACTTCCTCAAAAGTCCAATTTCATTTATATGGGATATGTTTGAGTTATTGATTAAAAAATTTCCTTACCTATGGAATTAGGTCTTATTTTTATCTTCCGAGAGCATTTGTAATCGGGACTTTTGCATCTATATTCGATTTTGGGGTTACAATTGAACCTACACCTACTTCACAAAAAAAATTGCAAGCCTACCCACTTTATGATCAACTTCAGACTTATTGAGTCTGAAGTTAAAAAAAATTAGTCAAAAGTGAAAAAATTGCACTTCAGATACACTTAAAGTCAAATAGGTCTGACGTGCAATCAATGATTTCATGCACTTAAAGCCAATAAGTTTGAAGTGAAAAACTTGCACTACAAATGCACTTAAGGCCAAAAGGTCTGGAATGCAACCAACATTTTCATGCACTTAAGGCCAAATAGGCCTGAAGTACAAATTGCCCAGAAATAGAAATTTGTTCGTCGAATTTTAACAGTTAAATATACGATTTAATACCTGAATCTACTCTAAATGAGCTCACATTTGAAACATAACCTCCAAATATCATCAAGAACAAACCTCAATCATCAATTTGTCAAAACAATAATAAATCTACCGAACCCATTTTGCAATTAAGAAAAAAAAAAGAAAAAACCCTTAAGCAATAGTAAAAAATAAAGTGTCACAACAGCTCACCACTATAAAACATTATAAACTACCTTTAAAATATATTCACAAACACCATATAAAATCATTATTACACGAAGAAGAAGAAGTAGAAGAAGAAGAAAGAAGGCTGCAGTTATTTAAATATTGGGTCCAAGTTAAAAATAAAATAAAAAGTGGGTACAGGTTTGTAACGATCCGACCGGTCGAGCTTTAAAGTTTTGTTCAGTTGTTCGAGGTCTTGAGTAGCTTTCTATTGTGTATTATGACTTTCGTGCATGTTCGGATTTGATCTTTGGATGATTCGAAATGAATTTGGATGAGTGATTCTCACTTTAGAAGCTTAAGTGAAAAATATTGACTGAGATTTGACTTTTAGGTAAACGACCCCGGAACGGTATTTTGATGGCTCCAATAAGTTCGTATCGTGATTTTGGATTTGGGTATACGCCCAGAATCGAATTCGGAAGTCCATAGGTTGATTTGTGTTGTTTTATCGAAAGCCGACAATTTAAGGCTTAGAATTTTTTTATAAGTTTGACCGCAAGTTGACTTCATGGCTATCGTATTTAGATTTATATTTTAGGACTTGGAATAAGTCTGTATTGTAATTTGGAACTTGTCCGCAAAGTTTGGCGTCATTCCGAGTTGATTTGATAGGAATCGAACGCGCGATTGTATTTTTAGAAGTTCTTAAGTTTCATATTGAATTCATGTGTTTTAAGGTCCGATTCGTGATTTCTGATATTATCTTTGATGAGTTGATCTTATACGCGAGTTCCTCTTATATTTTTAGGCTTATATTCATGTTTGGTTTGGAGCCCCGAGGGATCGAGTGAGTTTCCGATGCGTTTTGGAATGTTTGGAAGAGTTTGGAAATTGCTGGGGTGATCAGAGGCCTCAAATCTCGCATTTGCAAGTTTTGGATTGCAATTGTGATGCTAGCAGTAGTCTGTTAGGTTCGCATTTGCGATGGGGCACCTAGGGAAGCCGTTCGCATTTGCGATTTTCTTGGTCGCATTTGCGATGTGTCCATGTTCGCATTTGCAAATAAATCATCGCATTTGCGATGACAGCAGAGGTGTGAGAGACTTCGCTTTGCGATATTTTCTTCGCATTTGCGACACCTGCAACTGGACAAAAAGCTAAGTGACGGGATTTTTTATCTCATTCTCATATTTTGGAATCTTAGACTCGATATGAGGCGATTTTGAAGAGGGATTTTCATCTACAAACTTTGGGTAAGTGATTCTAATTTATTTCTAATCATATTCCATCGATATATCCTAGATTATAACATCAAAATCATGTGAATCAAAGTGAAAATTTGTAAAACTTTGTCAAGTTTTTGAAAAATATTTTAAGTTTTAAGAGTTGATTTGGACTCGGATTTTGAAACTAATCATATATATGAACTTATAGGGTCATGGATAGTCGGAATCTACCATTGGGCCCGGATTTTGACTTGAGTTTTGTTGACTTTTGTTGACTTTTGAGCAATTTTATAAAGATCATAGCTTTAATTATTGGAATTGATTTTTCTTGCATGATTTGATGTTATTGGGTCGATATTGGTTAGATTTGAGTCGAGCGGAGGTAAGGAAAAGCTATTTTAGAGCATTGATTGAGGCTTTTGAGGTAAGTATCTTACCTAACATTATGTGGGAGAACTACCCCCGTAGGAATTGGTTTATTTGTACTATTTGAACTACATGAAAGACGTATACACGAGATGACGAGTGTGTATCGGCTTAATGGTGAAATTTGACTAGCTTAGACTCTTAGGTTTTTATGTACATTAAAATGAAGTTGTCTTATCATGTTAAATCCTCCATTGCAAAATTTATCCATATGTGTCTTATTTGAAGTTGATTGATTCATGTTCTACCCTTGTTGCCAAATATACTCTTATATACCTTAATTGAAGTTGTTGCCTTTTTTATTGCCATATTATCTCTTTCATAGTTGACTATCATTAATTGAAGTTATTGTTATCTCTTCCATTGTTGACTTATCCTTATTTTGAAGTCATTGTTATATGTTATCTCTCTTATCGTTAAGTTGTACTTATTTGAAATCATTGTTATATGTTATATCTCCTATCATTGAGTTACTCTAGTTTGATATCGTTGTTACACACTTTCTCTGTCATTGTTGAGTTATTCTTGTTGAAACCATTATTTCTTGTCATGTCTTTCATTGTGAGCTTGTTCCTCCGGTTCTTTGTGTTCTGTAATTCTTGTGTTGATTTCTTGTCGTACTCCCATGTTAGAGTTGTTGTTGTAGGCAGCATTGTTAAGCCGAGGGCTACATATGGTTGTTTTATTGGAATTTATGTGGAGGAAATATTGTGGTATATGGGCACATGTGGTGCGAGTTGTTATTGTATTGGTATATTTTTGGCACACGTGATATTGTTGAGAGGATTGTCGGGTGTTCTCACGTGAGTTTTCCGTGCTATTGTTATTATTGATATTGCACATGCGGCGTGGCAAGACGAGCTATATATGCGGGTTGCACATGTGGCAAGACAAGGTGAGAATATTATTATTCGCATGCGGCGAGAAAAGGCCGGTATTTACTTTATTGTTGCACAAGTAGCGAGACAAGGGGGCTATGTCGGGGATGACTTATGATGACTTGTGACAGCCTGGGGCATTGTTATTGATGATATTTGTATAGGGGTATGCTTACCTTGTTTGAGTCATGCATTTTACGTTTTGTTGTGTTGTTTCTTTGTGTTATTTGTTGTCTCTATTCTCACTTGTTGACTCGAGTTGTAATAGAACACTTGCACAAGTATACACGTTATTAACCACTCATATCGGTTTAAGAAGATGAACTCTGATGTCTATAGATCATTTACATGTATTCTCGTGTACTTGCCTTCTGTGTGAGAGTTGTACTATTGGCACGTGAGTTATCCGTGCGGTTATGAGTTATTGTTATTGCTGGCACATGAATTGTCTGTGTCGATATGAGGTATTAATAATATTGGCACGTGAGTTGTTTGTGCAGTACGTACCGATTTTGGAATATTGTATCATGTTAGGATTGTTGGCTTTATATAGAAATATATTGTTTATGTCTAATAGTTGTTTTAGTTAAATTCTGTCATTTAATTCAGTAAGTGTTAAGCTTACCTAGCTAGTTTTAGAGACTAGGTGCCATCACGACATCCTACAGAGGGTAATTGGGATCGTGACTAGTTGGTATCAGAGCTCTAGGTTCGTAGGAGTTACGAGTCATAAGCGAGTTTAGTAGAGTCTTACGGATCGGTACAGAAACGTATGTACTTATCTTCGAGAGGCCACGGGACTATTAGGAAGCTTTACTTTCTCATTCCTATCGTGCGAGTTCATTGATTTTGGAATTTGAGCCTTTGTCATTCTATTCTCTCACAGATAGTGAGAACACGAGCTACAGTTACTGATGACGCTGCCCCTAGAGCCGGTGTTGCCAGGGGCTGGGGCAAAGGCAGAGAATGAGGAGGAGCACGTGCTACAGCTAGAGCACCTACCAGAGCAGCAGCTGAGGAGCCAACAGTAGCTCCGATTGGGGGACAGGCACTGGAGGCGCCTGTCGCTACCCCAGGACTTGAGGAGACTTTAGCGCAGTTCCTGAGAATGTTTGGTACATTGGCTCATGCGGGATTGATTCCAGTAGCACCAGCTACTTCACAGACCGGGAGAGGAGCTCGGACTCCCACCGCCCGTACTCTAGAGCAGCCAGTCCATATTGGTCAGGTTCTAGGTGTCATGTTAGCACAGCTTGTCAGTCTGAGGTTTGGCCAGGGGTATCTGAGGAGCAGCTGAGACTTGAGATATTCAAGAAGTCTCATCCTCCTACTTTCAGTGGCTTAGCTTCAGAGAATGCACACGATTTTCTAGAGAAGTGTTATCGTATTCTCCGCACCATAGGTATTGTAGAGATGAGCAGGGTTGCATTTACTACATTCCAGCTGTTGGGTGCAGCCTATCAGTGGTGGCGGGCTTACGAGGAGAGTAGCCCAGCCAATGCAGCTTCACTTTCATGGACTCAGTTTTCAAAGATGTTCTTGAGAGAGTTTATTCCCCAGACCCTTCAGGATGCATGAGTTCGAGCAGTTGGCCAGGGTGCTATGTCAGTACCAAAGTATGTTGTTAGATTCATTGATTTGTCCAGGTATGCACCTGCTTTGGTTTCTACAGTTAGAGAGCGAGTCCGCAAGTTCATTAAGGGGCTCAGTTATGGTATCCGATTCAGCATCGCTGGAGAGTTGGAGATGGATGTTCTGTTTCAGCAGGTAGTAGAGATCGCTCGCCAATTAGGGGACATGTGGGGCCAGGATAGAGAGGGAAGAGAGGCTAAGAGGCCCCCTAGACCGGGAGGATCTACTGATCGCTATTTTAGAGGCAGGGTACGTCATGGTAGAGGTTTTGTGGGTCAGCCAGTTCAGTTTGCACTTAAGACTTCACCTGGTACTTCAGATAGCCATGGGTCCGAAAGTACCCGTACAACAGCTTCCACAGCCGCGTCAGTGGAGAGGTTGCTTTGAATGTGCGGTTACCAGCTATATGGTGAGAGATTGTCCCAGACTCCGGAGAGATGTGCCATAGTGGGGTATTCAGGCTATGCGTTCTGCTCTAGTTGTTGTTATACCTGCACCACCAACTAGGGTGGAGGTCAGGCGGGTAGAGATCTGCCTAGAGGGGCAGGCCGGGCCCATTGTTACGCTCTTTCTGGTTGGACGGAGATTGATGCACCAGATGATGTCCTTACATGTATGGTTTATGTTGAGTATAGAGATGCATTTGTGTTGTTTCGATCCGGACCCATTTATTGGTAAGATTCATCCTACCTTGTTTTAGATATGATTGTGTTTTGTGATTCTTGTACTCTGTTCATGTGTTCACACCAGTTGAGAATCTTATTGTGATAGCAGGTGTCTATCATTCAAGTTTGATTTCTATTGTAGGTTATGAGACTTGGGTGGACTTTCTGTTAGTTAAATACGGTGGATTTGTTATGATCTCCAGATGGTTTGACTCGACTTGTCGGTTGGGTGCTCTATAGGTATGAGAAGTTGATACGTGTTGTGGTTCTATTCTACGAGGTTGAGTTAGTAGGATGGTTTAGTTACTGATGTTTACCTTACTCGTGATTCCAAGTGGATGATGGGGACCTAATGTTCTAGATGGATAGGTGTGTTTGTACTGGGCTATGCGCCGCCGTGAGGTCATATTAAGGTAAGATTTGTTGTGGTTGTTGCGTGTGTCTTGCTTCTTCCTTGTGGATTGGATCCACAATACGGTACCGGTGGGGAGTTGTGCCTGTTTGGCTTGTTCGACAGTTCTCCCATGTGTTCCTCTTTTCATATCAGTCATATTGGAGTTGTATTTGTTGGGTTTGGATTGCGATTTATGGGCCCAGGTGGCGTTTGAGGTATCTTGTTGATCGGATGGGTAGTTATGAGTTTCGTAGGGTTCTTGCACTATTTTTAGCATTGTGAATGTTTGGGACAAGGTTCTAGTCGATATGAGTCTGTTTACCGGTACTAGGTTTGGTAATGGGCGGTTGTTGCGGTTAGACTTGTTGCTATAGGCATATGGATAATGTGTTATGTCATGTGGTTATACCTTGTGGGTGTATGCATGAGCCTTTGTAGCTAGTTAAGGGTTTTACAGTGTGTTTGTATGATAATAGGGCCCTTGGTAGATGTGGAGATTTGATTCTAAGGCTTATCGGCATGAGTGGAAGGAATAATCTGCGGTTGAGATGGTGTTACCGGGCTTGAGTGCATTGGGGTGATGTAGGATCAGCCGTGAGTATGTGCATGGTGAGTTTATACAATGATTTTATGGCTTGGAAAAGACTCTTGGCACGTTCGAGGACGAACGTCTGATTAAAAGGAGGAGGATGTAACTACCCGACCGGTCATTTTAAGCTTTAAGGTTCCGTTCAGTGGTTCAAGGTCCTATTGGGTATTATGACTTGCATGCATGCTAGGATTTGATTTTCGGATGATTCAGAATGAATTTGGATGAGTGATTCCCACTTTAGAAGCTTAAGTGGAAAATATTGACTGAGGTTTGACTTTTGAGAAAATGACCCCGTATTTTTTATGGCTCCGATAAGTTTGTATCGTGATTTTGGACTTGGGCGTACGCCCGGAATCGAATTCGGAGGTCCGTAGGTTGATTAGTGTTGTTTGGTCGAAAGTTGGCAATTTAATGCTTAGAATTTTTTTATAAGTTTGACCGCAGGTTGACTCATAGCTATCATATTTGTATTTCAGTTTCGGGACTTGAAATAAGTCTGTATTGTCATTTAGAACTTGTCCGCAAAGTTTGGCGTCATTTCAAGTTGATTTGATACGAATCGGACGCGCAATTGTGTTTTTAGAAGTTCTTGAGTTTCGTGCTGAATTCATGTGTTTTGAGGTCCGATTCATGATTTCGGATGATATCTTGATGATTTGATCACACAAGCAAGTTCGTGTTATGTTTATAGAGTTTTTTTGATGTTTGGTTTGGAGCCCCGAGGGCTCGATGAGTTTTGGACGCGTTTTGGAATGTTTGGAAGAGTTTGGAAATTGCTAGTGTGATCAGAGGCCTCAGGTCTCGCTTTGCGAGTTTTGGATCGCAATTGTGATGTTAGAAGTAGTGTGCTAGGTTCACATTTGCGAACCCGGTGTTCGCATTTGCAATGGGCCGCCTGGGGGAGCTGGTTTGCATTTGCGATCTTCTTGGTCGCATTTGCTATGTGTCCATGTTTGCATTTACGAACAAATCATCGCATTTGCGGTGACAACGGGGGTGTGAGGGAATTTGCTTTGCGATGGTTTCTTCGCATTTGCGAACCCCAGGTCGCATTTGCGACACCTGCGACTGGACAAAAAGCTGAGGGACGGAATTTTTGGTCTCCTTTTCATATTTTGAAACCCTAGACTCGGTAGGAGGCGATTTTGAAGAGGGATTTTCATCTACGAACTTTGGGTAAGTGATTCTTATCTATTCCTAATCATATTCCATCGATATATCCTAGATTATAACATCAAAATCATGTGAAGCAAAGTGAAAATTCCTAAAACTTTGTCAAGTTTTTTAAAAATAAGAATTTGAGTTTTGAGAGACGATTTGGACTCGAATTTTGAAACTAATCTCATATATGAACTCGTGGGTTCATGGGTAGTTGGAATCTACCATTGGACTCGAGTTTTGACCAGACGAGCCCGAGGTTGACTTTTGTTGACTTTTGAGCAATTGTGTAGAAATCGTAGCTTTAATTTGGAATTGATTTCTCTTGCATTATTTGATGTTATTGAGTCTATTTTGGGTAGATTTGGATTTAGTGGAGGTGAATTGTAAAGGAAAATCTATTTTAGAGTGTTGATTGAGGGCTTTTGAGGTAAGTATCTTGCCAACGTTGTGTGGGGAAACTACCCCATAGGGATTGGTTTATTTGTTCTATTTGACCTAGGTGACGAGTGTGTACGCGGCTTACATGTGAAAATTCTACTGGCTTAGACTCTTAGGTTCCTATTTACATTAAAATGAAGTTGTCTTATTATGTTAAATCCTCCATTGCTAAATTTATCCTTACATGTCTTATTTGAAGTTGATTGATTCATGTTCTACCCTTGTTGCCAAATATACTCTTATATGCTTTAATTGAAATTGTTGTCTCTTTTATCGTTATGTTATCTCTTTCGTAGTTGATTATCCTTAATTAAAGTTATTGTTATCTCTTCCATTATTGATTTATACTTATTTTGAAGTCATTGTTATATTTTATCTCTCTTATCATTGAGTTGTACTTATTTGGAATCATTATTACATGTTAACTCCCTTATCGTTGAGTTGTACTTATTTGGAATCATTGTTACATTTGTTATAGACTGTTTCTCTAATTGTTGAGTTATTCTTGTTGAAACCATTATTTCTTGTTGTATCTTTCATTGTGAGCTCGTTCCTCCGGTTCTTTGTATTCTATATTTCTTGTGTTGATTTACTTGCAGTACTCCCGTGTTAGTGTTGTTATTGTTATACTCCGTGTTGTTGAGCTGAGAGCTACGTGTGGTTATTTTATTGGAATTTGTGTGGTGG
The DNA here is from genome assembly GCA_002018475.1 of Nicotiana obtusifolia. Classification (NCBI taxonomy): domain Eukaryota; kingdom Viridiplantae; phylum Streptophyta; class Magnoliopsida; order Solanales; family Solanaceae; genus Nicotiana; species Nicotiana obtusifolia. Next base: position 111,870 of record MCJB01007169.1, read on the forward strand.
AAATATTGTGGCATATGGACACATGTGGTGCGAGTTGTTATATTGTGTTGTTATAGTTTTGGCACATGTGATATTGTTGAGAGGATTGTCAGGGTGTTTGCACGTGAGTTGTCCGTGCTATTGTTATTATTGATATTGCATATGCGGCGTGAAAAGGCGGGTTATATATGTGGGTTGCGCATGTGGCGAGAGAAGGTGGGAATATTATTATGTCATGTGCGGCGAGACAAGGCGGGCATTCACTTTATTGTTGCGCACGTGGCAATACAAGGGGGTTATGTCGGGGATGTTTTGTGATGACTTGTGATGACCTAGGTGATGTGCCGGGGAATTCCGGCACATTTTGATACTACTTGCTTAGATTTTAACTTGTTTTACGTGCAAATTCCATCGATACTTATGTAATTTCAGTGTATTTGCAGTACATCAAGTGGAAGGACCTAAAAGCACAGAAAAGAGCCCAAAAATCCAACTGAAGACAAGAAAAGCATTCAACAGCATCGCAGATTTGAAAATGCGGTCGCAAATAGCACATGCGAACCGCATATTTCACAATCAGATCGCAAACAAGGACAGAACTCTGGGCACTTCTTCATGTTAAGAATGCGGTCGCATATGCGACCATATAACTAGAATGCGAACCGCAAACATGCACTGGGGAATCGCAGACGCAAGCAGAGTTTTGGGTGAAAGTCAGGGTAAAGAATGCGATCGCATTTCGCGATCGCATAATCAATATGCGCACCGCAAACCCAACCGCAAATCAAAATATGCAGTTTACAGAGTGTTGGATTTGTGATGCAGAAGGGGTTCGCATTTCTTTAATGCGGACCGCAATTTCAGAATGCAATGAAGGCAAAATCGTTGGGTCGGATATGCGACGGATGAAGAAGATTTGCGGACCACATTTCTGTTTTGCGACAGAAATGCGGTCCGCATTATTAACATCAGGGGAAAATTAGTCCTAACTTCGCCTCAGTTTTTGGGCCTTTATAAATAGGTTTAATAGGGTTTTGTGGAGGACATCTTGTCAGAATTGAGAGCACAAAGTACGAGACATAAACTATTTCGAATTCTTGGAAGCTTTTTGGATCAATTACCTTCTATATTGTAAGATTATGACAATTACTATTCTTTCACATTCAGTTTTTAGCATGAGTAGCTAATTCCAAATGCTAAGGTTGTGAACCCTAGATGGGTATGATGTTATTGGAATTTTGATATTGAATATAGTTTCAACGGATGATTGATATTTATTTACTTCTTATTCTTCAAACAATTGTTAGTGGTTGCAAACATTAACAAACGCCATTTAATTCTATCTTTGCTTGGGAAAGTGAGGTAGAATTTGGTAGAAGTAAATAACAAAGACTCAAGGCTTTAAACCTTTTTTAATAAAATCGCTTAGGAATAAGTAGGTTTTAATTTGGCATTAATTAATTATTCTTAATCACAACTCTTTTGTATTTGGGAAAATCATAAAGAGGACATATTATCCAACTATTGAAAAATATTGGGTAGAAAATTAGGCATCAATTGCATATCAAGAAAGTCTTCCGTTGGAAATATATAATATTAATCTCAATAGCATTATACTACATTAAGGGGGGCACAACCTTGGTTTCTTTAAATCATCTTATTTACATTCATAATATTGCAATCAGTCTTCTTTTAAACTTAAATTCAATACACCTTTTTGTTAGGATTACTTGATAGAATTACGACTTAGTTGAGTATTACACTAATTAAGTAAACGTTTCACACCTATTCTCCGTGGGATTCGACCCCAACCTTGTTAGTTTATTATATTTGACACCGACCGCTTACACTGTTCTTAAGGTGTAATTTGCGTATCAAATTTTGGCGCCATTGCCGGGGAAATACGATTTTGAAATTACTAATTCGTGTATACTTTACTGTACGTCTGATTCTATTCTATCACACTTTGTTTGTTTTGTTTGGTGTTGACAGGAAAACATGTCGGGCTATGGTGATGATGTGGAGTTGGACGCGGAAGGAAATCCTTTTGCAGACATTGAAGAGTATATTGGGATACAAACGCTATTGTACCTCCTTCTATTGGTGCTGCTACCTTCAAAGTGGAACACGAATTAATTCTGATGCTGAAAGCGGAGGGATTTTTCAGAAATTCCACAGATGACGACCCAACACAACACCTCAGAAATTTCTTGGGTGTATGTGCAATGCACAAGCAGAATAATGTCTCTGACGATGCCCTGAGGTTGAGATGCTTTAAGTATTCTCTAGCAGGGGATGCAAGGAAATGGCTCCAAAATCTTCCTCCAAATTCTATACATTCATGGCCCGAACTTGTCCGAGAGTTCTTGTCGAAATGGTTTCCACAAAGCAAGAAGTTAGAACTCAGGGATAAGATCTTTTTCTTCAAGCAACTACCAGGCGAACAACTACATGAGGCGTGGGATCGCTTTAAACTATACTTGGTGAGGTCCCCAAACCATGATTTTCCTAATTCCATTTTGTTGGAAAATTTTTATATGGGTTTGGATCCTATGAACCAATCAATAGCGAAGAATGCAGCTGCTGGTTCTTTTATGGATAAATCCTTCGCTAGGGTGACTCAAATATTGGATAAAATGGCAAAGCATAACCAAGCTTGGCATTCAGAGAACTCCACAGGCAGAATTGCAATTGGCTCTCCTTCTTTGACAACTTGATCAAGGAAAATCAAGAGCGATACCAAGTAATTGCAGAACTTGCTACGAATGTCAATGTGTTGACAAAGCTTTTCACGAAAAATCAGAAGAAGAAAGTGAATGTGGTTGAGAATGTGCAGCCGGTACCAAATGAAAATTATGAGGAGGCAAATTATGTCAATAACTCTCAAGGAGGGTACCAAAGGCAGCACTACCAAGGTCAAGGCTCTCAGAAGTGGAGACCAAACCCGCAAGTGCAAGGTCACCATCCATGGCGAAACGACCGAAGTGGTTCTAACCAAGGAAATTGGAACAGCAACAACAACTTTGCAAATCGAAGTTCCAATGTTTATGTTCCTCCAAAGGGCCAGTACTCAAATCAAGGTTCCTCTAGTGAGTATAAATTGGAGAGCATGCTTGAAAGGATACTACAAAATCAAGAAAAGTCTGATAACTCGATGAGGAACATGACTGAGTTAGTTGGCTCTCACACTGCGGCGATTCAAAAACTAGAATTGCAAATGAGAGATCTTTCTCGTGAGCAACATCCACAGCAGAAGGGAACACTATTGCAAATCCAAAGGGAAGTGGAAGTGGCCCAACTTCCCATATCATGGCTATCACTACTAGGAGTGGGAAGATACTGCAAGGAAAGAATGAGCAAGCAGTTGATGTGGAAGAACTTGAAAAAGGAGTTGAGTTTGAAGAGCCCAATGTTGCTGAAGTGAAGAAAACTCCAGAGGTTGTACAAATCTGCGATGAGACCCGAGAAGGGATGAAGGAAAAGGTAGAAGAAACGTGAAAAATTCTTCCGCCGATTCCTAGACCCCTTCCTCCTTTCCCTCAGAGACTTGCAAGAAGAGTTGACGATAGCAAGTTTGAGAAGTTCTATGATATTCTCAAGTAATTATCTGTGAATATACCGTTCTTGGAGGCTTTTCAAGAAATGCCTGGTTTTGCTAAGTATCTAAAAGATTTTGATCACAAAGAAGAGAACCACCAAGAATGAGGTGGTGAATATGACTCAGCGGGTTAGCTCTATTATTGCTACAAATCCTATTCAGAAGAAAGAAGACCCGGGAGCATTTACTATTCCGTGCACTATTGGGGTGCGGGAGTTTGCAAAGGCACTTTGTGACAATAGGGCCAGCATCAATTTAATGCCGCTTTCCATCTACAAACAAACGGGATTAGGAATGCCAAGGCCGATGAGTATGAGGTTGCAAATGGCTGACCGTTCAATCAAGAGACCAGTTGGTATTGTTGATGATGTGATTGTGAAAGTTGGGATGTCACGACCCAACCGGAGGGTTGCGACATGGCACCGGACCCTGCTTGCAGAGCGCCGGCGTACCCCTCATATCAGCTATCTTACTTTCTTTGTTATCTACAAGCCTGTCATACGCGTACAGTTTCGAACAACATCACAGTGGGCTGAAACGTCATACCACGACATAAACAAACTTATATACATAGTGTTCCAATGGGGCTACAGTGCAAAACTATACTACGTACTACATATGCCGTCGAGGCAATACAACGGTACATAAGTCAACCCAACACTGGTCTATACATACATTAACATTTGTCTATGAGCCTCTACAAGAACATACATTAAGCAACCTATGTCGGAACAGGGCCCCGACATGCCCAACATGTCTACACAAGGTGCATACCAAGGCTGTAGCAAGTCCGAAAGATGAATCTTGCTAATATCTGCTGAATCCGGATAGCCTACTGCTGTGGGGGAGCTCTGTCTATCAGTCTATTAGGACCTGCAGCATGACATGCAGCGTCCATAATAAAGGACGTCAGTACGGTGAATGTACTGAGTATGTAAGACAGGAAAACATAATATAAGAATGATAGTATAAGCATCAGGATAGAAACATGTAACCTGTACCATGACCTGTTCGTAGTGCTCATGTCTATACACATAACTCTTATAACATTATCGTATACATGTTCATTATCATTATCTTCGCTTTATATTCACGCCTCTGTGGGCTTGCCATTTTCATATACATTTATTGTTACCGTACACGTTCACATAATCGTTACCTCATACAATTACATATGCCTCCATGGGCTCATCATCATCATACGCCTCTGTGGGCTCATCATCATCATATGCCTCTGTGGGCTCATCATCATCCTATGCCTCTGTGGGCTCATCATTATCATATCATAGCATATCTTACCCGGCCGTACTAGACGCGGTCATAACATACCCGGCCTTCATTAGGCGCGGTCATAAGAATTAAATTACACATATATAATACATTGCATGCTCATTCATTAAACGTGTTTCAAACCCTTTTTAATGACATACGATTATGACCCTCTTTTTCTACATGTAATTAAGAATGTCTCCTTAACATGAACCTTGTAATACTCACGGAATACCATCAACATTAATATCATAACAACAAGAGCAATTCTTCCATAGAGGGAAACAATACAAGTAATCTTAACTTCTAGGAATAGAGTATTCTTTTGGGGCTCGTTCATAGCATTATATTCAATAGGAGTCGTGCAAAAGAAAGAACGGTATGGTCTTACATACCTGGCATTTACTGCATCGGTTCTCAAGCTACGCAATTTGCCACAATTCCTTAGTCTACATTTAAGGAACAATCCAACCATTATTCACCAAACGTTATAACCATCGTCCAATCATATTACTTCTAGTCATGCATGATGCCTACCTACACCCCATTTTCCTCCTCTAAAACTCAACAACCATGGTCACTACACATGTAATTCATTTACGACCCATAATACCCATGACCCATTCCATGTAGCCATATTTATCTTGATTTCATGGTTTCTAGTCACCCTCCCATGAGTCCTTACAGGCATGCAACCTCCTTATCATGAAAGTCCAAGGGAAAATTACATGAAAGGGAGTGGTAACTTACCTTGCATGCGAATTATCTAACCCTCTTCTTCGATTCCTTGAATTCTAGGTCTTGCCCTCAATGTGGGTTCGTAGGAGGAGGAAGCCCAGCTAGGGTTTCTCTTAGTTCTTCGATTTCTTGATTTCCTTCTTCAATTTGGAGTTTGGAAGAGAAGAAATTGGCTGTGTTGGTGTGGGGGCTTTGAGAGGGGTCGTTTGGGGCCTTCTACTATGCTAAAGCTTCAGAAAATGAAGAAGGAACGGGTTTGGGTCCCTTTTATAGGCCTGGCAATAAGTGGCATACGTGTCTGATATTTTCAGATTTGAGGTTGCATATCCGCCGCAAACAGGACATGCGGTTCGCATTCTGGTCGCAAATCTCAACCCAGGATTCTGTTGCATTATGCAACGCAGAAGAGCCAGATTTGCGGTTCGCATTTCCAACAATGCGACCGCATTCTGGTCGCATTTCTGACGCGAGTCCAGCCCAGAACTCTGTTCCATTATGCGATGGAAGATGTCACATTTGCGGTCCGCAGTTGCATTATGCGGTCCACATACTGGACGCATTTTTGACACAATTTCAGCCCAGAAATCTGTATCAGTTTGCGATCCTGGTGTTGGATATGCGGTCCGCATTTGTGCTTTGCGGTCGCATATCCAACTATGCGACACTTCTGCTCTTTTTCTTAACTTTGGAACTATTTTCTGGGTTCTTAGGTCCTTATATGCAAACTACTTCACAGCATATTCTAATGTACGAATTTACGGGTTGTAACACTCTCCCCCCCTTAGGAACATTCGTCCCCGAATGTAGGGATCTACGGAAACTAGTGAATCCCAGCATTAAATGAATGGTAATAATGAAGAGTATCTCAAGTTCCTGTTTACCTCGTATGGATGCCTCTCCTTCCCATGCGTTCTGTGTTTCTTCGGCATCATCATTATTTACATTGTGGAACAGGTACGGATATTTAGCTTTCATCTCTTCTTCTGCTTCCCATGTCATTTCTTCCACGTTCATGTTCCTCCATAACACTTTAATGGAAGCTACATCTTTTGTCCTTAGCTTGCGGATTTGTCGGTCCAATATGGCCACTGGTACCTCTTCGTACGTTAGATCCTTTGCAATCTGTATGTCTTGGATGGGGACGACCCAAGAAGTGTCTCTGATACATTTCCTCAACATGGACACATGAAATACCGGATGGATAAATTCCATTTCGGATGGTAGTTCTAACTCATAGGCAACATGTCCAATTCGTCTAAGGACTCTGTACGGACCGATGTACCTCGGGCTCAATTTACCTTTCTTTCCTAAGCGCATAACACCCTTCATTGGTGAGACTCTCAGGAAAACCCAATCATCAACTTCAAACTCTAGATCACGACGTCGGACGTCAGAGTAGGACTTTTGCCTACTTTGTGCCGCCTTTAATCGTTCCTGTATCACCTTCACTTTCTCAATAGCTTGATGAACAGATCTGGCCCATATAATTCAGTTTCACCAATTTCGAACCACCCAACTGGTGATCTACACCTTCTCCAATACAGTGCCTCATATGGGGCCATCTTGATGCCGGAATGGTAGCTGTTATTGTAGGCAAATTCTATAAGTGGAAGATGGTCATCCCAGCTACCCTTGAAATCCAAGATCTATACCTTCTCCCATACAGTGCCTCATATGGGGCCATCTTGATGCCGAAATGGTAGCTGTTATTGTAGGCAAATTCTATAAGTGGAAGATGGTCATCCCAGCTACCCTTGAAATCCAAGACACATGCTCTTAGCATATCTTCCAGTGTCTGAATGGTCGTTCAGCCTGTCCGTCAGTTTGCGGATGAAAAGCTGTGCTGAGACTTACTTGTGTCCCTAAACCTTTCTGAAAAGACTTCCAAAAGTTAGCTGTGAATTGGGCTCCTCTATCCGATATAATGGACATCGGCACCCCATGAAGTCTAACATTTTCCTTGATGTACAGCTTTGCATAATCTTCGGCTGTGTAGGTGATCTTAACTGGCAGAAAATGAGCACATTTGGTAAGTCGATCCACTATCACCCAGATGGAGTCGAACTTACGACTGGAGCGAGGTAATCCAACAATGAAGTCCATGTTAATCACCTCCCATTTCCAGGTTGGAATCTCCATGTTCTGGAGCAGTCCACCCAGTTTCTGATGTTCTACCTTTACATGTTGGCAATTGGGACACTAGGCTACAAATTCTACAATGGACCTCTTCATGCCATCCCACCAATACTGCTCTTTGACATCACGGTACATCTTAGTTGAACCGGGGTGGATGGAATATCGGGATTGGTGAATCTCCCTCATAATCTTCTCTCGCAACCCTGCTACTCTAGGCACACACAATCGGCCTTGGCATCTCAATGTTCCATCTCCTACAATCTCAAAAGCTAAAATCTTACCTTGTTGAATGCCCTCTTTCAATCGCAACAAGGTGGGATCTTCGTATTGCCGTGCTTTTACCTCGGCCATGATAGATGATTCGGATGTATTATATACAACAACACCTCCATCCTCGGAGTCTAACAATTTGATTCTCATAATGGCTAGCTGATGAAGCTCTTTAGTTAAACTTCATTTGCCTGCTTCAACGTGTGCTAAACTTCCCATTGACTTACAACTGAGGGCGTCGGCCACAACATTGGCTTTGCCTAGATGATACAATATTTCGACGTCGTAGTCCTTCAGTAATTCTAGCCAACGTCGCTGTCTCAAATTTAACTCTTTTTGACTGAAGATATATTATAGACTTTTGTGGTCTGTGTAGATGTCGACATGGACACCATATAGATAGTGTCGCCACGTCTTCAAAGCATACACTACTGCAGCCAATTCCAAATCATGGGTTGGGTAGTTCTTTTCATGCTTCTTCAATTGTCTCGAAGCATAAGCAATTACCTTCCCATGCTGCATCAAGACACATCCCAAACCTATGCCGGAGGCATCACAATATGCCACATAACCTTCAGTTCCGTCGGGAAGAGCAAGAACTGGAGCGGATGTTAATCGATCCTTCAGTTCCTGAAAGCTCCGCTCACAAACATTCGACCATTGGAATTTGGTAGCTTTCTGGGTCAGCTTAGTTAGTGGTGCAGATATAAAGGAAAATCCTTCTACAAACCGCCTATAATACCCTGCTAGTCCCAAGAAGCTACGGACTTCTGATGGCGTAGTAGGTCTTGGCCAATTCTTGACCACGTCGATCTTTTGAGTATCGACACTAATACCTTCATCAGATATCACATGGCCTAAGAATGCCACCGAGTTCAGCCAAAATTCACATTTGGCGAGCTTTGCATATAACCTGTGATCCCGAAGGGTCTGCAATACTATCCGCAAGTGACCCATATGTTCTGCCTCTGAACGGGAATACACCAGGATATCATCAATGAATACCACCACGAACACATCAATATAGGGCCCAAATACAGTGTTCATGAGATCCACGAAAGCCGCCGGGGCATTTGTTAGCCCAAATGACATTACTAGGAACTCGAAATGCCCATGTCTCGTTCGGAAGGCTGTTTTTGGAATATCTTTCTCCTTGACCCTCAACTGAAAATATCCGGAATGTAGGTCAATCTTGGAGAAATATTTGGCTCCCTGGAGTTGGTCAAACAGGTCATCAATTCTTGGAAGTGGATATTTGTTCTTTATGGTGACCTTATTCAACTGACGATAATCGATACACATCCGTAACGATCCGTCTTTCTTTCGTACGAACAAGACTGGCGCACTCCAAGGTGAAGTGCTAGGCCTAATGAAGCCTTTATCCAGCAAGTCCTTCAACTGTATTTTCAACTCTCGTAGTTCTGCTGGGGCCATTCTATATGGAGGGATAGAAATTGGGTGAGTATTGGGCAACACATCGATGCCAAACTCAATCTCCCTTTCAGGAGGAAGACCTGGGAGTTCATCTGGAAAGACATCCGGAAATTCACTGACTACCGGAATTGATTGTAGAGTAGGCAACTTCGCCTCTGCGTCCATAATGCGAACAAGATGGTAGATACAACCTTTGGAGATCATCTTTCTTGCCTTAAGGTAGGAAATAAACCTACCTCTCAGCGTAGCAACGTTTCCCTTCCATTCAAGGACGGGTTCGCCAGGAAATTGAAATCTAACCATCTTCGTATGACAATCAACACTAGCATAGCATGATGCCAACCAATCCATCCCCATTATCACATCAAAATCAACCATTTCCAACTCAATTAAATCAGCCGAGGTTTGGCAACTACAAATCATCATAGTGCAACCTCTATATACTCTTCTAGCAATCACAAAATCTCCTATTGGAGTAGATATCACAAAGGGTTTGCTTATTGATTCAGGTTCGATATCAAACTTATCAGCCACAAGGGGTGTAACATAAGATAATGTGGACCCGGGATCAATCAATGCATATACATCATGAGAAAGCACTGTTAATATACCTGTGACAACATCCGGAGATGACTCAAGATCCTGTCGACCTGCTAGAGCATATATCCAGTTTTGAATACCGCTTGGGCCCGGTATTGTACCGCTACCTCTACCACGAACCATTGGCTGCTGGGGACCCTGTGCTGGAGGTCGAATAGATAAAGAAGAACCAGCCGCAGATCCAGTTTGCTGAGATCATACCACCGTCCCTTCTGTAAGGACAGTCCCGCATTATGTGACCGGGCTGTCCACAATAATAACATATATCCGAACCCCGACGGCACGGTCCAAAGTGGGTCCTGCCGCACTGCTCACAACAAGGCATTGGGGGTCGCATCTGACTAGTAGCCCTGTGATACGGCGAGCCTGATGCCCGTGAGCTCTGAAACTGTCGAGGGGCACTAGATAAAGGTGGTGCCGAACTCCTCGAAGAATGGGACCTCACACTACTTCTGGAATCTCCAGAATACCCTGCAATCCTTGTTCTCTTATGCTGGGTCCTTTCCTGTTCTCTGTCCGCCCTTTGTTGGCGTTTACGATCCTCTAAGGTCTGGGCATAGGCCTGAATACGGGAGATGTCCATGCCCTCTATCAAGGAGGCCGTTGTGCATTCATTTATCAAATGCGGTCCCAATCCGTTCACGAACAAGTGAACTCTGTCGCTCATCTCGGCCACCATGTGGGGAGCATACCTTGCCAGGGAGTCAAATTGCATACTGTACTCTCATACATTCATATTAACCTGCTTAAGGTTCAACAATTTATCAGCCTTAGATCGTCGTACCTCAACTGGCAAGTAATGGTGAAGGAATGCATCAGAGAAATCACTCCATACAGGTGGGGGAGCATTCGGACTCCTGGACCTTTCCCAGCTGTCATACCAGAAGACCGCTAAGTTTCGTAATCGATAGGAAGCCAGTTCTACTGCCTCTGTGTCACTAGAGTGCATAACCCGCAGTGTGCGGTGTATTTGATCAATGAAATCCTGCAGGTCTTCCTCAGGATCAGACCCGGTAAACACTGGAGGATCCAAATTGATGAAGTCACGGACCCTCGTACTAACCGGTCTCTCAGTAGCACCGGTATTCTGCCTCCGAGCCTGAGAAGCTACTAGGCTAGTCAACAATTGTACCGCAGTCCTCAGGTCTTGGTCTGTAGCACCAGAAGAAGGGACTGGGGATGTTAGGCGGCTTCTAATATCTTCTGGCGGAGGAGGAGTAGATGAAGTCCGAGAAGGCATCTCACTTTGGCCCTCTACAGCTTGGGGCACCTGACTGGTCCCCTCTCCGGCATTTACATCGAGTCGTCTACTATTCGTTTGCTTCCCGGCCGAAGGCATCGCTGTAGGTAAACAAGATGAATGTTAGAATAAATGCTTACAACTCCGCTCTATGCACAATCTAGATTTAGAAAGAAGGTAACATTCCTAAATATCAGGTAGCCTTCAGATTATGAAATGTGGCGCGCTACACACCCAAAATCAAGATCCTACTAGCCACAGCTCATAGACAATCCCTAGAACACGACCTTGCTTTGATACCAATTCTGTCACGACCCAACCGGAGGGTCGCGACATGGCACCAGACCGTGCTTGCAGAGCGCCGGCGTACCCCTCATATCAGCTATCTTACTTTCTTTGTTATCTACAAGCCTGTCATACGCGTACAGTTTCGAACAACATCACAGTGGGCTGAAACATCATACCACGACATAAACAAACTTATATACATAGTGTGCCAACGGGGCTACAGTGAAAAACTATACAACGTAATACATATGCCGTCGAGGCAATACAACGATACATAAGTCAACCCAACACTGGTCTATACATACATTAACATTTGTCTATGAGCCTCTACAAGAACATAAATTAAGCAACCTATGTCGGAACAGGGCCCCGACATGCCCAACATGTCTACACAAGGTGTGCTGTAGCAAGTCCGAAAGATGAATCTTGCTAATATCTGCTGAATCCAGATAGCCTACTGCTGTGGGGGAGCTCCGTCTATCAGTCTATTAGGATCTGCAACATGACATACAGCGTCCACAATAAAGGATGTCAGTACGGATAATGTACTGAGTATGTAAGACAGGAAAACATAATATAAGAACGATAGTATAAGCATCAGGATAGAAACATGTAACCTGTAATAAGTGAATTGCCTCTGAGGGCAGCTTACCATGACCTATTCGTAGTGCTCATGTGTATACTCATAACTCTTATAACATTATCGTATACATGTTTATTATCATTATCTTCGCCTTATATTCACGCCTCTGTGGGCTTGCCATTTTCATATACATTTATTGTTACCATACACGTTCACATAATCGTTACCTCATACAATTACATACGCCTCCATGGGCTCATCATCATCATACGCCTCTGTGGGCTCATCATCATCATATGCCTCTGTGGGCTCATCATCATCATATGCCTCTGTGCGCTCATTATTATCATATCATAGCATATCTTACTCGGCCGTACTAGGCGCGGTCATAACATACCCGGCCTTCATTAGGCGCGGTCATAAGAATTAAATTACACATATATAATACATTGCATGCTCGTTCATTAAACGTGTTTCAAACCCTTTTTAATGACATACGATTATGACCCTATTTTTCTACATGTAATTAAGAATGTCTCTTTAACATGAACCTTGTAATACTCACGGAATACCATCAACATTAATATCATAACAACAAGAGCAATTCTTCCATAGAGGGAAACAATACAAGTAATCCTAACTTCTAGGAATAGAGTATTCTTTTGGGGCTCGTTCTTAGCATTATATTCAATAGGAGTCGTGCAAAAGAAAGAACGTTATGGTCTTACATACCTGGCGTTTATTGCGCCGGTTCTCAAGCTACGCAATTTGCCACAATTCCTTAGTCTACATTTAAGGAACAATCCAACCATTATTCACCAAACGTTATAACCATCGTGCAATCATATTACTTCTAGTCATGCATGGTGCCTACCCACACCCCCTTTTCCTACTCTAAAACTCAACAACCATGGTCACTACACATGCAATTCATTTACGATCCATAATACCCATGACCCATTCCGTGCAGCCATACTTATCTTGATTTCATGGTTTCTAGTCACCCTCCCATGAGTCCTTACAGGCATGCAACCTCCTTATCATGAAATTCCAAGGGAAAATTACATGAAAGGGAGTGGTAACTTACCTTGCATGCGAATTACCTAACCCTCTTCTTCGATTCCTTGAATTCTAGGTCTTGCCCTCAATGTGGGTTCGTAGGAGGAAGAAGCCCAGCTAGGGTTTCTCTTTAGTTCTTCGATTTCTTGATTTCCTTCTTCAATTTGGAGTTTGGAAGAGAAGAAATTGGCTGTGTTAGTGTGAGGGCTTTGAGAGGGGTCGTTTGGGGCCTTCTACTATGCTTAAGCTTCAGAAAATACAGAAGGAATGGGTCCCTCAAATCTGAAAATAAAAGGGTTTGGGTCCCTTTTATAGGCCTGGCAATAAGTGGCACGCGTGTCTGACATTTTCATATTTGAGGTTGCATATCCGCCACAAACAGGACATGCGGTTCGCATTCTGGTCGCAAATCTCAACCCAGGATTCTGTTGCATTATGC